>JAMKCH010037034.1:0-26076 GCA_023653785.1 Ophioderma brevispina
GGGAATCAAAGCATGTGTGAAATTTCTGGCCCGCCAACCATGAAAGGAATCATAACCAGTTTAAAAATTATTCTCATAAGGCAGCTATTCACTATTTTCTACTTCAACTGCCAACTCTGTATTTATTGCAATCTCTGACTCTACAAAAATATTCATAATAAAGTTAAATTTTCACCTGAAGTGGGAATCGGATGCACACCCGCAAATCTGAGCCAGCAGAAAGTTTCTTTTGTAATACTTTTGTAAAGCCGCAACCATAATAAATGAATATGGCCACTATGTTGACAGTTAAAAATATATGCTTCCCAGTGGCCGTTATTGGGCAAAAATCTCACTTAGCAGCATTGGGCACCACCAAAGAGATGGAATCAGTAAACACCGGGAACCAAAGAGGTGGAATCAGCACTTGGAACCACCAAAATAGCTGAAACAAGTAGAACATTGGACCACCAAAAAATGAAAACCAGTAAATACAAGGAACCACCAAGAATTGAATTAGCAACAATGGGAAACCACCAAAGAGAGGGAATCAATAACATTGGGAACCACCAGAGATGGAATCGGTAAACACCAGAAACCACCAAAAGAGATGAATCGGCACAGTAACCACCAAAAGAAATGAAGCGTGTAGGCACCAGTAAGCACAAAGCTATGGAACAGATAAACACTGGGAACCATGTGAGAGATGGAACCGTGAACACTGGGAACCTGAAATCAGTAAACACACCAGGATTCCCAAAGTGATGTAATCAGGAACCACCAAGACCACCTTAGTGATGAATCAGTAGACACGGAAACCACCAAAATGATGGAATCAGTTAGACACCAGGAACCACCAAAGAGCTGGTACCAGATCATCACCGAAGAGATGGACTAGTAGACATCAGGAACCACCAGAGATGACCCAGTAGAGGCGGCGCACCACTAAATAGTCCCGGCAAAAATTGTTGGATACTAAGGACAACACTTTTAAAAACCAATGCACCAATGTTTAAAATAAAACAATGTTTTTAGGCGATATGTTGTCAAGTATTTGAACTTGGAACGTAAAAACTGGGCATCAAATGGAAAAGGCAGGTTTTCGCCATTTCTTCCCCATGCGGAAAAAAAACGTGTTTTTGAAAGCTGTGGAATGCTGCACTGATATAATATAAGAACATCGGCGAATTTGTACTTTTTTTATTTTTTTTCACAGACCAAAATTGTAGGGAACTACAAGGCCTCTCCGAAGAGACATGTTGGGATATTTAATTGAGGGAACTTGCATTAGTTGATGGCAAGGGCTGTCGCAAAAAATCTAACCAAACAATTTGCAAAATAAAATTGCAAAACGAATACAAAAAATGCGAAATTGTCATAAACACTCAAATCTGATGGTTTTTAATAAAAGAGATGGGCACTTTGAAAAACAAAGGCGAACTCGGATTACGCGATGCGTAAAAATATGTCCCGCCGAATGTCGTGATCCACTAATATGCGATAAATGCAATTACAATGATAAACGTTACAATATGAACCCCCACCCGTCCCCTCCCCGAACACCCAACCCCACCCCCACCCCCTTTTTTTACCCCTTCCCCCTCCCTGAGACCACCCCACCCCTCCCATATACACCCTTCCCAATGCCCACAATCCCTCCCCAACACCAAACAACAAAACACCCCACCCCTCATTTAGATCATGTGATACTTGAGCCAACCATATACGCACCTACTTTCAAAAATGGCCAAAGAAGATGCGCACCATGAAAAGCTTTCATGCAGTGAAGGAATTTTTGCATATACGATGCAACAGGCACCATTTGAAAAATATAGCGATTACACTGATTTTGCACATAGTAATTAGCTAATTTGCATATGTATTTTGCCACCAAAATACACCCAAATCTAATCGGTCGAGGACTCTTCAACCCGCTTCCTTCCCACCAAGCTACATCATTATACGCCTTACAGGAACTCCAGATAAAACTTGATGTTATACACGCCCCCTCGAGGGAAAATATTCTTAAATTATGCAAAATAGATACTAATATAGGCCTATATTACCCCCCAAAATCTAGACAGGTCGAGAACTCGTCAACCCGCTTCTTTACACCAAGTGGATATTTATCGTATCTCTACGGAACTCCAGATAACGTACAAATATGGCCATATGTGACATTTTTCTGTGCAATTATTGAATTTTTTCCCCTACCCCCCTTACAGAACAGGGAGGCCATGGGGGAATGGATACATTTGCCCTATCAATAGAGTCTTCCACCTTCGGTTAGCGGCCACCTTGCCGGGAATGGCAAAAGTACATTCCAAATTTTGGGAGACTTTCTAAATTAAAGAACGGACATGCATGTTTGGAATGTATGCATTAAAAGTATGGTCACACTTTGAATAGTACAAGTACTTTGAGTTCAGGTATTAAATTGATCTGAAAGACGAATACTACGGGAACTAACACCTTTTGTTATAGGTTATGCATGAGTGAGGTAAAAGACTTCTATTTGAATTTCCCATCATGGTACATTGTTCTTAAGTTAAGCATTTTTTGACTTGAACATAAATCAATAATAAAATCTAATATTATATTATGTATCACACGGGGCGAAATTACTTTTCAAGAAAATTGTGGTTCTATCCATTAATTTAGACTGTTATCATGAAATCAGACTGTTATATCTATACAGCTGCCAAGGTCAAATATTGCCCGACATAAACTCGCGTTCATTCATTCATCATTTTCAACTTCCAACATAGCTTTCACAAACATGCAAAGCCCATATACTAGTCTGGAGAAGAGGTTTCATAAGTTATTTTAACCTCGATGAAATTTAAGCCATTCAAAAAAACCTGCTCTATACGCATGGTAAACACAGTAAATGCCAATCTATCTACTGATAACAGCGATGTACTTTAAATATCTTGCTCAATTTCCTGAGCTCGATTTGATCCGAAAGACCAAGTCTGTGCCGCTATAACCTGTAGCCTGTTATTTTATTTATTAAACTGGCATTCTCTCCATGTACATCATTGTATATAACACTTAATGCACGCCCTAATGACGGATTCAACATGTTCATAATCATAGGCCAAACTGGCTTAATTAACTATAGAATAAACTTGAATTTCAAGGTTCTTGGCTTTTGCGCTCGCTATATTCACAGAATATAAGCTGTGGGCCGCCAGCCTATTTCAACTCGACCTCACATGACCTTTGACCTTGGCATTGGCATGTGACCTTTGACCTTGCATGTGACCTTTGACCTTGGCATGTGACCTTTGACCTGTATGAGGGATCCCATGTTGCACCTATGACATGAGTTTGGTTCCAATTGAGGTGAATTTTAGTGACACACACACACACACGCAAAATGGATTGCTAAGTGGTGCACTGGGTGATTATTACAATGCCAATGCAAATAAATCGCACCCCTGACACTCAACCCGTACATGTAATTTGAAACCCCTCAATACCACAAAATACCACACGGACTGCCAAACCACCAAATACCACAGGGGAATTTCATGGTCACAGATGGTTTGAATGCAAACATACGAGTAGTGTGCTACTGAACCCCAAATACCACAAAATACTATCTATATTATAATAGGCCACCACGTGTCTGTCTGTCTGGATGTCTGTCCGCCTATTTTCTCGAGGCCGGGGGTAGAACAGTCACGAAACTTGGAGGGTGGGTGTAGCTTGGGCCGGGCCAGATCAAGTTCAATTGGTTAGTGGATACGCGCCCCACAAGCTGGGTAATCGCCAAACAACCTGTAGAGTATCCAGCGAAAGGTACAGAAAGGGTATCCAAAACAAGTTAGTACTGACAAAGAGCGGGTTTGTTTACATTAGAATAAACTAGGTCACCATGTGTTTATAGTATAAAGGGCTGTGTGTGTGCTGCAGTGGCCTGGATCAAATTCCTTTGGAAGGTGTAGTATTTCACAGTGCATGAGTGAAGACATTTGAAGGTGCACCTGCAAAACAGACAATGGAAACACAGATAGGAGTTTAGGATTAGTAATTTGTTCCCATCTGTCTGTCTGTCTGCCTATTTTCTCGGAGGCCGGGGATCGTATATTGGTGTAAGGACATGAAACTTGGAGGGTGGGGTTGATCGCTGATGCCAAAAATCTTGGTCAAAAGGTCATCAGGGGCATTCAAGGTCAAAGGAGGTCAAATGGAGTAAACTTTGGTGTATCCAGACGAAACTTGGTGGACAGGGTCGATTGTTGATGCCGGATATTTTAAAGGTCACAACAAGGTCATCAGGGGTCATTCAAAGTAAAAAAAAACGTGAAACCCGAAGGTCATTCAAGGGAGGTGATCGCGAAACCCAGGTGATCGCGAAACCCGGTGACTGCCTAGCGATGGTATAAATGCTGTAATAATGGTAATACGGTATAATTGCCGCAGGGATTTTTTGTCCTCCGCTGTTTGAGAGCCAACAAATTTGCGTATTGGCATGTCATAAACGAAAGCAATTTCACTGAATAACCTATGGTGCAGGCACATGTTCACTGAAAGCATATGAGTGACACACACTCGTACACAAGGCAAGCACACACGCAAACACACAATTTTGTGAAAATATGCTGCTACGAAGTGCATCTTAAACTAGAATTTCGCGGTTCTCGGCTTTCGCGCTCGCTATATTCAAAGAATATAAGCTGTGGGCCGCCCATGACCTTTGACCCTGGCACGTGACCTTTGATCTCATCAACATATGAGGGATCGCATGGTGCACCTATGACAAAAGTTTGGTTCCAATTGAACTTCAAGTTTTCAATTTAGATCAATTTTAATTTTTTAGCCCATTTTTCAACTTGACCTTTCAACATGACCCTTGACCTCATCAACATATGAGGGATCCCAGTGTGCACCTATGACAGAAGTTTGGTTCCAATTGAAGTTAAACTTTTCAATTGAGGTCAATTTAAAAAACAATTTTTGACACACACATCCACACACACATACACACGCACAACGGATTGCTAAGTGGTCCTGCCAGCTATAGCTGGCGGCCCACAAAAACAGTAAGTTTAGTTGCTTCACCAATTCAATCTGCAGCATTATGCACATATGCACACCAACCTTACCGTAGTGTAAGTTCCTTTGGTAGCTTTTGATTTATAAGGGCATCATCATCTGACATCATCTACAAAGAAAAAACAGAAGAGAATACCATTAACATTTTTAGTAAAGTTAGTGTCATCAGAATTAGCTTTTTCACGTTTCGTCTTGTGTGACATGCGCACACGCATGCACAACACACACAGCAACAAAGCTGCCACAGCTGGAAAAATATCATTTCCCAAGAATGCAATCAAAATTTCCCTCCAAGATTGCAAAATTTCCCTTCAATTCTTATGTATTTCTTTATTTAGAAGGACAGAAATTTCCCTCAAAATAGCGAAATTTCCGGAGAATGTGGTTCCAAGTTCCCCATTTTTTCCCAGGCATTCTTACAGTAAACACTTCAAACCACTGAGAACAAAGCTTGAAAAATTCTTTGGCTGATGTAAACCAACTGACCCTACCCCCCACCCCAAAAAAAATCACAATTAAAAGAGCAACAAAGTATCCACCCATTTTTGCAACTCAATACATTTTAATATTTTCCCAGGTTTAAAGTATATCCAGTTATAATCCAGATTATTACCATAACATTTATCAAGTAAAATTAGTTATTTGAGGTTAGCCTAGTGGCAGAAAAAGTACCCTTTACAAAGCCGGTGTTAACTAAATTGGAACAATGGGCCAACTTTGTGCACTTCAAAATACCCTTTAGTATGTACTTAGTTTCCTAAACGTATCGAGCGGCAGTAGTAATGTAGTACTTGCACTAGTGATTCTGTGAATAGTAACTATGTCGAATTGTTGGTGTAACATGCCGACAAAATGCAAGGAAATACTTGCATGTTGATCAATGGCTGCTACTGTTTTTGTTTACTATTTGGGATTACATGGTCATAAATTTGCATTTGAATGTTTCACATAATGCGAATCATATTGTTGTTGCTGCGCAGAGATAAAATTAACATAAAGGTACGTTGGCACAGCAAAGCAGCGATGCTATAGGCGCCACCATTGGAAATGCATTTTATTTTTCAGAACAGAAATTTGAACAATTAGAGCACATATCTCTCTAAATTCTTTGAGGTCTTAACGTAACACAATGACTAAAAATTAGTTACTGATGAAATTCACTGCATCTCGTGTACAGAATGATTTAAAACTTCTGAGCTTGAGAATCTGCAAAGCTAAGCCTGTGACGTCATTATATACTGAAGTGGGGTTGCTGGGTGCCCGCTGCATGCTGTTCCAGGTAGTACATGTAGCTCTGCAATATTCACAACCGGGTTGGCAGAGGAGCGATAGATATTATCTATAGGTGTTAGGTCCGAAAGGGGTGTCCATTGCTTTCTTAGCGGATAGCATCAGAACGGTATATACAATTTATAATTTGTAATATTGTTTGTTTATATTCCGTCCACTTTGGAAGCGTTAGCCCCGTGTACGCGGCACTTACCGTCCCCAAGTAATATACCACCGGTCTCTCCATGCAAATGCAATCAGAGAATGAATACATGCATAATAAATCTAAAACGTCAAATATCTCAGTGTGTTTGTCTCTTAATAATCAATCCATTATATTGGCGACGAGGATGGCGACATGGTGTTGGTCAAGAACCAAGTTAGAGGGAAATTGAAACCCTTCTACAATCCAACCCCATACAATGTAGTTGTAGCTATACCATTTACCCATAAAACCGTCAGCGACAATGCCTTCATTTCATTCGGTCCGCGTATTTGGAACAACCTTCCATGTAACATCAGGGAAGCACAAACACTGGCCATTTTTAAGAAACATTTAATTTAAGACTCATCTGTTTGTTAATTGATCTGTTTCTTCCTGTTGCTTATATTTCATGTTATTTCATTAGTTTGTTCTGCGCTTAGAGCTGCCTGTATAAGCGCAATATGTGCTGTTATTGCTTTAAGATCCATCACAACTCTGCAGATTCAGGAACCTGCTTTGTTGGAGTATACACAGATCGAATCTGTGGTAGAGGGATATAACCCTCTACCACATACGAAAGGTAATTGCACTTCTTTTCAGCGTGTTGTACACAAATTACATACCTGATTTTCCCTGGTTGGACTTGTTTCCTTTCTTCAAAATAGTGTCATTATTACAAAATCACATAAACACAATTGTTATCAGACGTTAGTCTGTATATTGGAATTGGTCTACTTTTCAAAATCCAAAAATGTGCCGAGACAAAACAGGAAGTGTGCACGTATTGGGGGTAGGTACTGCCTTTTGCATTGTGAGGAAATTTGGACTTCTGTCAACGGTTTTGGTTAGAGGGAGCGGTGTTTGGAGCTATAAATTGGATATGTTATGTGCTGAAGTCTTCTCCAGGGCCGAAAGGCTTGTAAGTTGTATTGTGTTTTGGTGGAGGAAAAGGGTAGATTTTTGGATGAATTCTGAGGCAAGTTATTTCAAGAAATGAAGTACATCTAGAGACTTGCCAATGTGGAATACTCCATGTTCCTAAATGGGGGGTATCATATTGAGGGAAAAAACATATAATGAATGTGCTCGGAGAGAGAGGGGCAAATAAAATATAAACTATTGGGAATCTGAAGGCATTTGGGATGATTTATAACAGAGAACATTTTAGATGTATTACTGAAGAAGAATATAGGTTGTTCAGGACCAGAATGTTACCTTTTTTTGCAAGATGGTTGCAACTTGCATTGTGGACTTAAGAATGTGAAAGAATCAATGAAACAAATCCAATACCCCATAATGCATTGTGTCAAATTATCCAAACTAATGCTGGTAAAATAGTGTAACATCACAATTTGTACATGCAGTCTGAGGTCTCATCTATTGTGTTATGGGATATGGTGAAATAGATTAAATATTCTAATCTCATAAAGCTTATCACCTAATCTGTGGCATCTTAATGGTTTGCAGAACAATCAAGTAATGAAATCCAATATCCCATAATACATCGTGTCAAATTATCCCATATACACAAGGCATATAGCAGAATAACAGATGTGATCATCAAGGTTCTGGGATATGTAGATACATGCATTATAATCATGTTATTGTCCTTGGCCACTTAAGTGCTCTGCTCCATGAGGCTTCCCTGCTATGGGCTTATACTGTTTATTGTCATAACTGACAATGTTTATTTCTTGCTAACTAATATATAAAATTTAAACAATTTTGCTTATGCTGTGGATAGAGTTAGTTATAATCCAAAATATGTTGTAAATGAAAAAAAATCAGTCCAATTTGATATCTTAAACATGAAATGTTGTCAATATACAGGGGTGCAAATTCGTGCGAGTTTGCGAGAATCAACTTTACTTGAAATGACAACATTTAATACATGATTCGATGGGAGAAATTGATTCTCATATCTGGATGCTACGAGAATCACTGCGAGAATCTATTCTGTGATTCTCGTCGAATTTGCATCCCTGATATAGTTTTTTTAGGTATTTGGATGACTATGTACATGCAGATTGGAAATGTGGCTGAGCTGTAAAGAATCAGAGAAAGTGAGAGTATGAGAGTGAGGGGGTGAGCAGGGTACTCAACTTTATTGGGTACGGATATGTGTGGCCGACTTAGAACTTAAGAGCTTGGGAACTGATTGTCTTTTAATAGGGCCCTTAGAATTAGAAAAAAAATTGGAGGAAACTTGGAGGCTTTTGAACTAAAATTTGGCTCAAATTCAGCTGAGGAAAAAAGGGAGGGTATGAGAGTGAGAGGGCGAGAGACCGGGGGGCACTCTGAGTAGGGATGTGTGTTGCCTGACGTTTGAACTTAGGGACTTGGGAAATGATTTTTGTCTTTTAAATTAGGGTCTTAGGAATGGATTTGGAGGAAATATGCAGGCTTTAGAACTCAAATTCGGCCCAAATTAAGCTACTGAGGCAAACAATTTCCCAAAAGGGACCTCAAGAACTAAATTATGCTTTAACTGGAAGTATTAGTAACTCAGTGCTGGAGTGCTGTAGAGGCATGAAATGGGGTTGTTCGGGAAAGGAGAACCCTGGGGTGGTTTGGAACATGGGATAGTTGGGGAAGTGGACCTGGGGTAATTGGGAAGGGAAATCTGGGTTAGTTCAGAAAAGATCATGTTGTCTGGAAAAGAGACCCATGAGTATTTGGGAATTGGACATATTTGGGTTAGTTGGGAAAGGGCACCTGTGTTACATGAGGAGAATCTTAGTTACTTGAGAAGGATGCTTGGTGGCAGTTGGGAAGGGGCTCAGAGACAGATGAAAAGGGGAGTTGAGAAGGGACACTGTGGCAGTTAGGACCTTAGACTCTAGGGAGGTAAATAAAGTAGACTTATAGTTGCAAAGGGGCCCTGGGATATTTAAACAGGGCCCCTAGGTAGGTGACAAAAGCTTACTAACACTACAGGTCACGTCTGATAAGGTTCTGAACGGAACCAAACAACCCCCCGCCGCGAATCGCGAAAGCCGAGAACCGCGAAATTCTAGTTAACATTTAAATCGTCATGAAGATTTCAAAAATAGAAAGCTTGTATAAAAAGAAACAAAACTGGATCATTTCACTCCCAATGACACTCCACATAAACGTCAATGTTTGTTTATTTACACGCTTTAACACAAATGACCCGAGGTCATGGTCATATAACATTTCCGGCTATTGTGAAATTATTGCGCCCCGTAAAATTGATCAAATTGGTGCAATGTGGAAGTGCTACCATCAGAAAGGCACGTAAAATTCGCAAATGGTGAATACGCCATTCATATTTTATTCATTTTTTATTTAAAAATGATAGTTAATAACAGATAAGAACTATTTCTTATTCTGAGCTGCGTAGAGTTTGATGAAACAGCGATTTCGTTTTGGTCATTGGTTTACACAAGGTTCACATAGACCTATCGCTCTGATTTTCGCGAGTATCCCGAAATACCCTAGAAACACCCTCACCAACATGACCTCATACGTATACGTCGCTTGATGTTATTTGTTTAACAACATTGCCAGGTGCATGAAATAGGTTCTAAAATTGCATGAAAAATTTGCTGTTTATGGTGATGTAAATCTGAAATGGTATGTATAATTAGTTTCATAAACATGTTAAAGGGGCATTTCGTGATCCACAGCCTCGTCCCTCCAACTTACCTCAAACAAGAAATATGTCATCTGAACTGTTGGCCTATAAAGGCTAGTATGTGTACAAAGTGCAAATTCGTAATTTTGTATTTTCTGTCCTGCTCATAACATCGAAACGCTTCATCTGAATCAACTTAAATTTGGGAAATATCCTTTTCTCAAGGATATCTAGTGAATCATAAACAAAAATGAAGGGGCTAGGATCGCGAAATGCACCTTTAACCATGCATTTGGCATGTTCGGGGCATAATTCGAATGAATATTCATTTTGAAAGGGTTTTTAGAGCATGATAAACTTTGTAAATAAGAAAAAGTAAACATGTATCTGTGTTCATGTGAGTCTGTGGATAGACAGACTCACATGCAACAGGAGTAGTTGGGAGTATAAACCTGGTTGCTGTTGATGTCAACTAGTACCCTAGTCCCTGACCTCCAAAAATCATAATGCACCTAAACTGTTGTTCGAAATATTCTAACCGTAAATGCCACTGCATTTACAGTTAGACTTAGAAGACTAATGTACCAGAAACATTGATCGAGAAACTCCGTCAACTGCGCCAGTTGACAGATAGAAACCCAGCGAGTGTAAATTCGGGTGGCCCTGCATTGCAAAAAAATTTGACGATGGACTTTGATATGTAAATTAGTTCTTCGCCAGTCAACTGCACAAGTGTAGTCGACTGGCGAAGAACTAATGGGATGAATTTAGTATTCTGCCACCACTTAAAATTCGGCACCTTTAACATGCGGTTTATTCCGTTAACGTTGCCGAATTCGTAGCCTGTGGCAGAATACTAAATTCTTTCCGAACTAATTTACATATTGTCAATTTTTTTCTGCAACGCAGGCCCGCCCGAATTTACACTCTCTCGGTCTCTGTCAAATCATGGAAGAAAGAGATAAGAAGGAACCACAACGACTTCCACAATCCGATTTTAATCTGTTTATCCATTCACCCGCACAAAAGGAAGGGATTCAAAACCACCCTTTGATCATAATCCCTCTGCCGCAATCGATGATAGGCGAGCAATCATTAGAGTAGAATATTTTGAAAACCCTATGTCCGAACACGTAAAAGTGTAAAAGTATATTGCATATTACAACATGTTCCGGCGGTCTCCGGTGTGTATTTGTTGTTGTTTTCGTTATATAAGAAGTTAATGTACATCGTTATGCGTTCAGCTTTCCTGCCCAAGCCTGCCCAGTGTGAAAAATCAGGGGTGATAGTTTGACTAAATTTGAAAGTTGGACGGGGGGGTCTTGGATTTTCGTTGGGCACCCATGCTCGTTCCAGGGGTTCTGAAAGTGACCTCTAACAGGACCAATTTTCAGTTAAAATATACCCGGCCCCTAATTAAACCAGCTTTGGTGAAATTATACTAGTTTTCAGTGAAAATATACACCTAACGGTACAGCAGTAATATGACATCCTTACTGTGCTTTTTTAAATATATTTTCCACTAGTATTATCCCAGTTATATACTCTCTTTTGAAATTACATAATGTATTATAAACATCTTTACTTGTATGCAAAATATTTTTGATTAATATTGCATCAATTTTTCACTGTAATGCATTATTTACATAATTATTTATCATATTGTTTTTGCTGTAGGCCTATTCTATGATGAACAAATAAAAATTGATTGAAGATTGAAGGTAATTTGCAGTGAGATTATACCCCTTGCGGGGCCTGTTCTCAATACATGAAAAAAGATACACATTTAAAATAGCCAACATACAAGAAAAATGACATTGTACTACTGCAAGAAAAAATACACACTTAGGGTTATTTTGCTGATATGTTTTGATTATTTTTTCCTATTTGTATCATTGAACCAGTCACAATCACAACTGCATTTGTACCCCTAGCGGGACTAGAACTTGATTAATTTGAATTTGATACCCCTTGCGGTAGTCCCGTATTTGCAGCTAGTGCCTCTTTTTTTAGGAACGAGCATGGGTTCCCGAGCAAAATCCAAGAACCCCCCGGGCGTGTTGATCGGTTTCCATGGATGTGGCTATATGTTTGAGTATTCGCTGATTCCCGATGACCCGGAATCTTTTCGCAATGAAGAAACAACCGCGAACTGAGAATTGGCTCGAGCCAGAAATTCTGAATAGGATTATCCTCGGAAGGGCCACTTGAGAGAATATGAATAACAATTGCAATTATAGGGCGGCAGATAGATCGTTCAAACGTCAAGTGGGTCGTTGTGGTTCCTTCTTATCTCTTTCTTCCATGGTCAAATGCAGTCCTGCTAAGCATGACTTGATTGGCTTTATTTTTATCAACCTGACATATTTTACTGGCCCTCAAGTCATGCAAATATGAACTCAGGACCGATGTAGAAACAATTCTGCTGAGTTAATGATTCTCTAAATGAGTCATGTTTAACAAATTTACTTACTTTTGGGCTGTAAGACATCGGTAGACAACCCTTAAATATTTTTTAAGTAGTTTTCCAGGAAGAAAGTGATAGACTTAAAGAGAAAACTTTAAGAGGCGATTAATTTACTTCCACAGAACTAAGTCCAACCGGAAATCCAAGTGACAGAGACAAGTGAAGGTCATACATGTGCGAACCAATTGCGTAACCATTTTTAAAAAGCCCATGATATTCAGTCGCAGCGAGAGCTTTCTGCTCATGGGCATGCGTAACAGTTGATCTTGGGTTCAATATCCATATTCCTGTATTGCGCATGCCAATCGCTCGCTTTGACTGAAGTATGTCATAGGCTTCAGGCAGGAGAAAATTTGATAAAAAATTGGAGTGAGTGATAGGCCGCACCGGACGCGGAGTCCTACTTATGCAGTATGACGTATGCCATAGCGTGATAACATGCGCCACGTACGACGCGATCAGAGCTACGGATTTTTCATACAGTAGTATTACCCAGTATTACCTCTGGCCCATTCATGTCAACATTCGAGATGTGCACCGAGCACGTCATGGATTTTTTTTCATTCTAAGTGTGGTGGTAGACATTGATGAGATATGAACATCCTGAAATTTGAGCGTCATAGTCTTCGTTTTCTACTAGAGCCATTGGAAAATTTAGGTGGGGGTCACCATCAAAAGTGCCGCTCCATGTGAAAGACTATGTCTGAGAGGGTCACAGATTAGTATTGGAGCTCTCCACAACTTTGACAATCACTATCTATGGGTAATATTGGTGTAGAATTCAAATCTGGCAATCTGGACAGGTTAATCAGAGTGTTTACTTTTAGAGGTAATGAGGCTAAATAGCGCCCTTTACTGGTTCATTCGGGCCAAATCTGGGGGGTCATAACCTCCAAAAGTAAGAACATTTTTATTGATCCATCTTTGGTCAATCAAAGTTGCATAGTAGAAATTTAAACCAATTACCATTATGAACACATTAGAAAAGTAAATAAGGGAGGTACAGCCACGTTGAATGGTTGAAATGGTTAATTCAATTGTACTTTTTTGATCTTTTGACCCCTGAAAACCAAATGTTGACATTCGACCCCACCCCTTCTACTTCAGATATGTGAATATATATCATTAACAAATTTTTTGAAAAGAACTAGCTTGGTGTCTTTATTTTTCACAACAAAAACGCACTCAAGTTACACACAAGGTTATATGTGACCCAGAGAGTAAATTGTACATGCATGATTCACATATTACCATTCTATGGGGAAAATCAACAAAAGTGTCTTGGGCTGATGCTGAAAAACAATGAAGACATCAAGGACAACCAAGCGGGTTCTTTCAAGAATAGTTCTTTGATGATGTAATCGTCAACCATATTCTTCTGAAAGTAGGAGGGTGATTGTCATAGGTCAACATGATTTTAGGTGGGGGCAATATATGTTCAACTGCAAAATTATGATTTTTAAGAGATGCTTGCAACTCGCTTATTAATTTACCTTAATGTGCTTGTTATTGTACTGGCAGAAAATCCTGCAGTTATGAATCAGATTAACCAAGAAAATGGACATAAAAATCTGTACTTAAGGTTATGACCCCCCCAAACTTGGTCCCAGATGAAAGATATTGCTTTTTACACCGAAAATAACTTTAAAAGTAAAGGAGCTAACACATTTTTGATGCCAGATTGATTCTACACCAAACAAATACCCACAGATAGTGATTTTTCAAAGTTGGGAAAAGGGTTCCATTACAAGTTTATGCCCCTCTCAAAATTGTCTTTTGAATAGCACAAGCATTTTGATGGTGAACCCCCTTAAAATTTCTGAAGGGCTCTGCAGGAAACGAATCCGCAGTATGAAGCTCAAAAATTCAGGATTTTCATTTCTCATCAATACTATTCATCACACCAAAAAAGAAAAAAATCCATGAATCTGCGGTTGCACATCTCGACTAGTGTGACATGGAATAGCCCCTTTAGGGTCCCTACTTCCAACTGAACCTTCCGGCGGTCCGGGAAAGTATTTCACAAGGTGTAGCTGTGTTCCAGACTGCAAAAAATATTATCTAAATTAGTATACGCGAGAGATTAACGTTATCAGTCCGTATAGCGAATGCATGCAATGAAACTCAATCTAAATATCTCCGGAAAACGGAAGGGCATGCTTGGAGATTTTTGCATCGGAGGCGTCCGTACTATGTTTTGTTTGAATATTGTATGTAATTGGGTCTGAACCTATAGACCTAGCGAGAAAATGGAACGTATATGTCTGATACTTCGGTGCTCGCAGAACACGGGAAAAGGGAACAAGGCATGCTACGGGCCGCATCCCTTGTTCCCACAACAATGCCTTTCGATATATTCCCGTCTTGAGAATTTTCAAACGCTGGGGTTTTTTTCAATTCGAAGCAGGATTACGTACGACCGGACAACGCCGTAACTGACCTCAGGACTGCTGGCACCTACCGGAAGCTGTTGTATAACATCAAAAATACAATCCAAGTTAATTTTGGATTTTTGAAAAAACTGGACTTGTAAAAGTAAATGATTTGTTAACATAATCATCAAGAATAGAACAACACACAAATGCCACTATTTGTCGGAGTTTCTTCAAGATATGTAAGTACGATTCTCGAATAGGAAAAGGTCGGTGATGAAAGTCACATCACCGTTGTATTGAGGGCTGTATCATGAGTAATGTATTTGTATTTCGACGATCGTCCGCGATCCTTTGCGTCGTAACTAGAGGTCCGTCCAATGTTAAAGTCAGCCATATATGTGTATGTTAAAAAAGACCTCTAGTTACAGATTATCGGAACGGTGTCAAATGGTTGCAGTTGACGATAGAGTTTCTCGATCAACTTAAACTCGGTACCAGGACTAGGAGTAGGACCGAAAATCAGTCACAAGACAGGCATGCTATGTTCCATATCCTCGGGATGCACATCATCACTCTTTTTATGACGTATGGCTCGAGTGAATTGAACACCTACCGGATTCTGCTATAGCCCAATCGTGTGTTCAAATTCATCTGACCTGTTTTCAAGTCATCTACCTGTTTTAATTCATTACTCACATTTTAGCTATGTTACACCCAATTAAAAAAAATATTTAATGTATGAAAGTGATGAATATAAAAAAAATCCACAATATCAGGAAAGCCAGTGGTGAAAAAATCTTTAAATACCCCCCTTCCTTTCTTTTCTCAACCTTGGCCATTATCGTTTGTTATTGGTCAGCGCCATATCACGTCGCGGACACGTTACGTACCTTGCACGACCAACTGGCAACACAAACACACAGTGTAGCCCAAAGTGGTCGTAACGCAACGTGCTTCATTAATTGCGGTCTGGCCATTCTGCACCGCACCATAACCAATGTAGGTTAATTTTTATTAACACAGCGCTCGCCATTTTTCGCCCACAACTATCAGCTGAAAGTGAACCATTTAGGTGGAAAAAAAAAACTCCAAAAAACAAACTAAAAATCGAAAAGGCTACTCCACAGATCCACCGCAAGGGGGTGGGGGGTTTTTACGGTCATAAATGAACCAAAAAATTTGATAATCTTCGTTTATCACACGAAAAAATAAGTTTTCAGAGGTATACCTACAAGGATTTATTCCGAGAAACACTTTGACGTCATTTGACCTTATGGGTCACATCTTGCTGTTTAAAACCAAGGTTTAAACGTCAAATTCTACCAGATTGAGCAATTTTTTTAAGACCATGATTGCAGCAGTTCTTCCGGGGGGGTAATTGAGCTCAAAAGGCGACGACAATTGAAGGGTGCGCCATCGCCTCTCTCGAAAGATCATCACTGTAGCTACAAATAATAAACATCTTCATGTCAGAAAATGGACAATCTCGGACTATAATAAAAATCTCATGAATTTTGGGAGGGAAGAAGAAGTGACAAATACTCAACAAGTGAGGTGGGTGAAGTTGGCTTATTTTGTGTGTCACCAGGATAAAAACGGCTACACGCGTTCGAGTGCAGTTTCGATTTAAGCACATGCACGCTAGTTCAATGATTGCTAAACCTCAGGTCTGACGTGACTTTTATCAAGGCATTATGTATCTCTGACCTGAGGTTACAAACGATGGTCGTAGTTCGCATCCGTGTAAACAGTGTGGTGTGAAAAATGAAAAAAAAAGTGATTCACACAACTCAACAAATTACCGCCTGTGACGTACTTACGATGCTCATCTAAAAAATCAGCTATGGACGTGTTCTTGAGTATCTAGTTTTCCTTTGTGCACATCGATTTGTCAAAATATGACGTGTTCGTGGTTCATTAAATTCACATTTTGTCGATATTCCATGTAGCTGATGCGAATAAATCTCGCCATTGTTTTAAATGTCCACATTTTCATGCAATGGCTTTGCACCAGGACTTATCGATATAGCATTGAAACTACATGTAAAATCAAGTGACTAGAAGGAAAAAAGCAACGTACTTATATCACATGTCAATGAAGAATTAGTCTTGGCTAACAATAAACCACGACCACCCCCCCCCCCCCCCCCCATCCCCCCCCCCGTTGGGCTCAGGACCACGGCGGAAAAAATAATTTTTTCCGGCAAGTGAAGTCAAGATTCCCGGAATTATACGCTGTTTTGCAGCGTCTCGGGAAGTGTGTCGTGTTAGCGGCAACGCGGGGGGGGGGAGGGGCGCGGGGGGGGGGGGGGGGGGGGATGGTGGGGGGGGGGTGCTGAGGGGGATCTCCCCCTCAGAAGATGAAGCTTTTTGAAAAATGAGGCAATTTAAGCTATTTGGTGCGCATTTTATAACACTTATAGCGATATGGAAGCTCAGAATCGTTATAGAATGTGCCCAAATCGACCCTTAATTTAACACCATTACCAAGCAAAATACAACAGGAGAAGGACGCTAAGTTACTTACACAAAATATCCAAGTTGCTTATATTGCTAGATTGGACTTGAAAATATTTGTGTTCAAAGCCGTCCCCAGTTTAGTTGAACACGAGAGAGTGATGGAAGGACGAGCTGGTGTAAGACCAGCACCATCACCCATTTTGTATGCAGTTGATGTCATATTTGCTGATCAGCCACGTGGGGAATAGAATAAGTTTATTTTTTAATCCCTTATTAAATTTTTATATTAAAATTTAACAGATTCATAAAAATATGTATGTAATCTTACCAAAGACATATTGTTTTAAATTCTTTCGCCATTTAAAATTATTTTCAACTGAAACCATTTCTAATAAAGACACAGAGTCGACCGGTGATACTGGAGCGAGCTGATATAAAGTTTGATACACACGTGCGCTGATATGACATTGATAGACATTTATGATTTGCTACAGTGGGTGTGAGGGTCGGTCTTCGGTTTCTCTGCCGTAGATTTTGGTGATTTTATCCGAGACGTATAGCTTATTTCTTCTCAGATTTTATCAAGAAATAAACACACTGGTCTCAAGACTCATGTTCCTACTTTTATTAATTCCACATTAATGGTTTATTTTACTCTGGTTTCCCTTGATTTTTACTATGTTTTCTGGTTTATCACAATGTTTCGTTGAATTATTTCCTTATTTTTTTCTCTCTTTGTCCTTTTGCAGGTCATTAAAATTTCCAGCGATACGTCGGCAGGATTCCCGGCAATGAGGCTTTCCGTCTTGCCGGTTTTTTCCCGCCGTGTCTAGTACACCCACTTACGGTTGTTAGTTAGGGCTCATACTATTGTTCTCCAGTGTAAGAAGGGCCCCTAGAAGGACACAGCACTTGAAAGTACTGAGGCATGGAGTTCAAGTGTTTGTGTCCTCTAGTGGCCCTTACAGTAAGTGGAGAACAATAGTGTGAGCCCTAACTAGCAACCATAAGTGGACAGTAATAGGAGCCCTAACTGTGAGTGCTTTTATGTTAGCCAAAGAACTAATTATTCATTGAATATAGGGATTACAAGTACCGGGATTTTTCTTCAGTGTCACTTTGAGTTTACAGTGTATGGATCGTATTTTCATGCCAGATAGGCATCGGAGTCTCTATTCCAATCATTGGTACACAAGAAGTTATCCGACATTTAGCGCGCGATAGATGTCAGTACATCAAAGCATGCAAGAGAATAACTTTTGTTATGTGCCCCAAAGGCACATTGTTCCCCCCACTGACCTTTACATCTGGACCCTGACCCAATTGCAATTGATTTGAGCTTAGACGAAAATTGTAAGATCGCATACCTGCAGGAAAATCACGAAATTTGATCATTTTAGTGAGAGTACAGTGAAAAATACAGGTCTAACAGTATTGTAGAGTATATCAAGATGTAAAGTGGTCAAAAGTCAGGTAATTCGGACCATTGTGGAGTGATTTGGGTGAGTTGAAAATGAAAACCTTAAAGGGATGTTATAAAAACAGTACAGACCTGGCAGGACTTTCGGGTTTCGTTAAAGATCGTAACAACAAAAGTGAATGTACAAAGCAACCCGGGAAGTCATGCTCAGCAGTACTACATTCACGCATGACATATTGCATGTAGATTTTTCTGGTGCATGTAACTTTTCCACTATGCAGGTGAATGTAAGAATTTTGTAAGCTTCACTTTTATTTGAATGAAAATCAAGTGAAAGCATCCCGAAAAGAATCTAGAAAAAAGCGAGGATAAAAAACAGGCTAAAAAACGTATATTTTCAGCAGTGGCCAAAATCAAAAGTGAGCATCCCGAAAAGAAAAAGAATCTAGAAAACGCGATGTAAAAACAGGCTAAAAACAGTATCATTTCAGCAGGTCTGGCAAGTAGACAATCAATGGTTAAGGTATATGCATAAAGGATTGTTATTTTTGAAGGGCATGTAACACTTAAAGGGGATGGCCCGATTTAGGATAGAAGTTTTCATCTTGATAGATTGCCCTTCACCCACAAACCCCACCTGTAAAGTTTTCTCGCGAAGTTCATGCGTTTTCATGTGAGAGCAGAAAACGTGATTTCGTAAGGCCCCTAGTGAGCTCTGTGCAAATTTAATATTGCGACCAAAGTGGGTATTTTTGCTCATTACTTTCCAAACCAAACATCCTTTGGCCCTACCTTAAGATTTCCACAGGGTAATAGAAAATAGTATCTTTGCTTCTGATACAAAATGTTGACCACGTCCGGTAAAATCTGGCTTCTGGGGCGAGGCTATAATGCGATCGGGCCATGGACCTTTAAGTGTTCATGTACGTTTTTGTGTACATGCACCAAGTGCATGCATGTTTGTTTCGGCTCCAAAAATAAGAATTAGGTGGGCAAGGCAATTTTGCTTAATTTTAAAGCCACCAAAGGCATTACATGTAAGAATAGCAATTTTTTAGGGCACCAAGGGAAATGGTAGGGGCACCCAATGCAAATTCCCTTAGGTGCCTTAGGTTAGTTGTTTAGCAGGTTTGTTTTCCTAAATCGAACCTGGTCCGTGTAACATAGCTACAATTTTAATTTACCGACTGGACTGATTGATATCCAACCAAGCAGCAGCTGCAAGGGCTTGGCAAGGCCTCAGCTTTCACATTTTCAATATATATGCATGTATACGATAAAAGAGCGTCTATCATTTCAGTTATTTTTTAGAATAATGGACGCGGCTGGGCTACATAAACCAGACATGAACATAATCCCATAGGTCATATTGCACCCGCGATGTCTGACAGGCGTTGATTGGCATGTAGCTCCGCACAGCAAAAAATAAAAACATTCCGCGCCATTCATGACATGTCGGTCTTTTGTCTCTGCGAATTAGGTTTTTTGTTATACATGATGCAGTGCATATTATCGCCTTTACCCTCGCCTCCGATTCTGAGACGGTTCGACATTGTTGGGTGCTGACCGTTTTTTGTCCTTTTGTTCAGATGTCCGTGTGTTTTGTTCTGTCACTTTCTTATCATTGTTATTCTTCGATCGCAGAATAAAAACATGGCAGGCCCTTTTAATGACCACAGAAGTTCCGCAAACGTGATCCTAATTGGACGATCTCATCCCACTAGCGGGCTAAATGCATGGTAAAATACCTGTTTTTATGAAAACCCGCTTGCTTTTCATCAATACAGCCAATAATGGTAATAATTGAAATTATAAAGGGGGAAATAGTCACATATAACGTAGAACATTTCAGAATTATTTGAAAAAGTGTTTTAATAATATCTATCCAATTAGCATGACCTAACAAGATAATTGCCATCGCTGGAGTAAGGCAATGTTTTACGGAATAGCGCATGCTACTTGGTTGCAATGTAAATAAAACCATCTCGTTCCTAAGTTTTGAAACTGCGGGAAATCTTTTTGGCCATCGATGGTCAAATAGCTTCATATCATAGCGCGCGCATCCTATTTCGAAATATTCAATCACCACGGTTCGTGCCGATAAAACACAATAATGGACTACACTCAAAGAAACAATTGATTTCTTTCTTTTCATTTTACTCCATAAATCTGCAGTTCACAGGAACCACAAAACGGGCAAGGTTAAAAAATGAGCCTGGTTACTTTAAAAACTTTCAACGGTTTGAAAAAAAACTTTCTTTCTTCCTTTCCTTCACTCCATTTTATAACAAACGGATAAACCTGAACTTTTTCCTTATTTACAAAACTTATAATAAAAAATTAAAACAATATTTAAAAAAACTGTGTCGGGTCCCAGGCATAATTTTACAAGGAAATAAGACAACATATTTCACAATTGGAAGGCCTTTTCCATCAGCCGTTGATTATTTATCGGGGATCCCGATACTAATTATCTAATAACAAAATTCCTTCTTTTGTGAGACACAGACCACAAAAAACTGTGTCGGGTCGCCAGGCATAAGTTTTTACAAGACATAAGAACAACATATTTCACATTGGAAGGCCGTTCCAGCAGCCGTTGAATTATTATTGGGGAATCCTCGATACTAATATCTAATCACAAAATTCCTTCGTGTGAGACACATACATTTAAAGGAGTAGATGGTTTTTCTATTTTTAAGTTGCATTCATTATTTCAGAAACATGTATAAAAAGAATCTCATAACTGAATTTAAGTAGATGTTGATACATGAGCTAAGATGGCATTGAGAAGAAATCCCTTGTTTACAACTTGATCTCCCGTTGACCCTTGACCTTGGTGTGTGACATTGACATTGCACATAGTTCTAAAGCTTTAATTTAACATAGGTTACACCCTATCATGTCATTTCAAATCAAGGGGAAAATAGTTGAAAAAAACGCACACTTGGGAGCAAAATGTGTTAAAACTGAATCACAAGTTCTCAAGATTAATTTAACATAGGTTTCGCCTTCCTATCATTTCAAATAAAGAACAAGAAAAACGAGACCAATTGGGCGAAAATGTGTTAAAAACGAATCCCACCAAAGTGTAAGCTTTAAGGTAACATAGGTTTTACACCTTCCCGTCATTCAAATAAAGAAAATAGAAAAATTTTGTTTGTTTGTGGTGAAATGTGTTAAAAAACTGAATCCCCAAGTTATAAGCTTATTTAAATAGGTTACACCTTCCTGTCATTTAAATAAAAGAAAATAGAAAAAACGCCCATTGGCGCAAAATGTGTTAAAACTGAATCCCAAGTTATAAGCTTTACATTTAACATAGGTTACACCTTCCTATCATTTCAAAAAACTGAATCCCCTGTTATAAGCTTTAACTTTAAAATATGGTACATATTCCTGTCATTTCAATAAAGAAAATAGAAAAAAAACGCCCATTGGCGCAAAATGTGTAAAACTGAATCCCAAGTTATAAGCTTTAATTTAACCTCGGTTACACCTTCCTATCAATTTCAAATAAAGAAAATAGAAAAAACGCCAATTGGGCGCCAAAATGTGTTAAACATGAATCCCCAAGTTATAAACTTTAATTGAACATAGGTTACACCTTCCTATCATTTTAAATATTTATTTTATATATCAACCACATCATACACTCCTCTAAAATCTTCACTTTCTTTATTTACGGTGTGATGACACTAACTTGAATGCCTCTCACAATAATCTTGCGTACCTTCTTAAAGACACTATCAGGATTTGAAAACTATTGAACTTTGCATGAATAGCTTCAAAGTGAAGGATAAGTCTGTAGAATTCTCATAAGTTACCTTTTACAGCTGAGAATTGAAAGCAAAAAGGAAAGAAAACGGTAGTGTTCCAAGATACGATTCTCCTTTCAAATTAACGGTTGTAGTTAAGTGTCCGTTCGGACAGTAATGACTAAAATCTCAGATTCTGTCCTTATTAGGTTGCTTTGGTCTCCTCATTTGCAGGGTATGTTAGGATACATGTACTTGTGAGTAACATGCTAAAATCTGATTTTTGATGATTTTTATCGATTTGCTGATTTAGCAAATCACTGATAGTGTCTTTAAGAATAGATATAGTAACCGGTCATATCAATGACGGTGGAATCAAAATAGAAATACTCAAATTACAAGGAGTATCCATTACTAAGTTTTTAGGTGTTACTTTTGACGAATGCCTCACAGGAAAGATCTACCAACCTATGATCCAATATTGTTTTCAAGTATTCTGGTATTTTGTTTCGATTAAAAAATATTTTGCCCAATGATAGTCCTTTTAGTCTATACAACAGTCTGGTTTACCTCATATGTTATGAGTCTCGTAGGCGTCAAAGCTCAGAAATACCGTTTCACACACAAACAAATGAGCTTGTTGCACCCACAGTGATCTTAATTTTATAGGATATAAAAGATTTTAATGATTTGTAATTGGTTCAAGAATTTGGTATGTCCAAAACATACATAAATCAAATTACACAATTATACACAATTTATATAAATGATACTTAAGGTAAAAAGAGGCGTTGCAGTTCAACGATTGATATGTCCTCTCAGCGAAGACTCCAAAAAATGACAGCGCACAAAGTTAATACAAAACTCAGGTAATATTCCAGGGAATTGCTCAGTCATGAAGGTAATCTTGTCCAGCAGTTCAAGACGACGGGGCTTTCCTCGACAGACAAATATTCCAAAATAATAAAATCCAGGTAATATACCACCATCCGTCTGTCGCTATGTCCTCATATGGAACTACAAACTGAAATCCCTTGTTGATCCAAAAACTGAAGCTCTTTGGCTTAAAAATACGACGACAGCAGACAATTTAGCGATCAAGCTCCGGCGGCATCCAAAATATTAAAATCCTGGCACTAGAGGTAGAACTCAAATTACCATGATGTAGAGTAAAAACTAGCGATAATTATACGTATAGCTCCAGAGCTCTAGTTCAGCTCCTGAGATTCAACTGCTGGCCCCAGTCTTCCGTCACAACTACTATTATCTTCACACAGCTAGATTCCCCTTTCTAACAATATAGTACATCCCCTCATGCATAAAACATAAACCTTAGGACTAGCTGACCAATCGCGAATTCATCACACCGAATTACAGCACTGCATATATATAACTTTGTGGGGACATTCCCTAGTTCTGCAATGTTTTGATCTCAAAACATTAAAACAAGTTTCTAAGTTTAGCACTCTTGGGGAATTCCCCCACTTCCCCTATTGTGCAATCTAAAACAGGGTGCAGCTTGCAAAAAAACTAGGGGTATTCCCCTTTCTCTCTTCTATAGTAAAGAAAAAAGTACTTTTCCCGTGAGAAATGTTTCTCAAATAAAAAGTGAGAAAATATATATTTTAAACGTTAATCAGAAAAATGGAGGCCATATAACAATATACATTACTGATATATAGTTATTTGGGGCGATTTCAAAATAATTGTAACCTACAATCTGTATATGTTAAACAAAAGAAAGTATTCGACTGTGTTCCAATTCACATTTTTTGGCTCTATCCATCGCCTCTGTTTCGTAATCTACAAAACCCTCACAGTTTTGATATTCCATAAATTACAGTCGGCTATTTTTATGTTCGGTTTAAACAAGGGATTTATTACCCAGTTTATTTTCCATTATTTTGTAAAAGGAACTGCATTTCATGGATATGGGAACCAGGCAAGCAAATTGGTATCGTTCTTATAAGTTTATGACCGTCTTGCCTCGTAATACATCCAGGACAGGGTCCTGTTTGTGGAATGCCATTTCCTTTAGATATCTGTCGTTCAATTCCGTGTACCAATTTAAGGCTAAGTACAAAGCCTATCTACTTGCACTCAATATTCTGACTATAGATATAGTTTAATTTATTGTTTTTGTCAAATTGAGTTTTTCATCAGAATGTTAATTCACTTAAAGAGACGAGGACCGTGATCGAAAGGCGACACCCCCGCTTTTTTCTGCAGTGTGAACGCTTGTCAGGTGTGGATCAATTGGGGTGGATGGGCGAATACGCCCCCCTTCTTTATATAAGATCAGTAAAGATGTGATTTAGGGTCTGTCGCGCATGAAAAAAAAAGTATGCTTTGGGGGCCGACGTTAGCAGTTGCGTGCTGGTTCAAAACTTGTTTTTTGGATTTCTTTTTTACTGGATTGTTTAGTATGCCTCAGCATGTTCTTGTGGTGTGATGCGGCCATGCGAGGCAAAATTGAGAGATTCGTATTTCAAAAAAAATCTCCTCCCGCTCTTTAAGGGGTTTTTGTTTTCTCTCCATCTCTCCTCCTTCTTTCATGAGGTGATATGTGATGAATTTTGTTGAGCATGGATATGTAAATGCTATTATTGTTATAAGTCTCATATTTTTCTCCTTTTACTGTTTTTCGTATTGCTATTTTTATTATCTTATCTATGCCAACCTCACTTGTCTGTCCTTCACCTTTTGGTTTTGATATGCACTTTCCATAGTTTTGTTTTCGTAGTGTCCTTGTTTTGCACTGATGTTACTTAAAACATTTAATTAGTCAGGTGCCATTGGAATTCGATGCATCTGCTCTGTTTTGGTCTCCTACCACATGTATTTTTGTTAAATTATATACTTGTCTATGGTAATAAACTAAAACTAAACTAAAATAAAGAAAATAGAAAAAAACGCCAAAATGGGCGCAAAATGTGACAAAAACTGAACCCAGTTATAAGCTTTAATTTAACAGAGGTTACACCTTCCTATCATTTCAAATAAAAGGAAAATAGAAAAAACCGCCCAATGGGCGTTTCAAATGTGTGTTAAAACTGAATCTTCAAATTATAAGCTTTAATTAATTTAACATAGGTTACAACTTCTTGTCATGTCAATAAAGAAAAGAAAAAACGCCCAATTGGGGCAAAATGTGACAAAACTTGAATCCCAAGTTATACTTTAATTTAACATAGGTAACCTTCCGAATCATTCAAATAAAGAAAATGAAAAAACGCTCATTGGGCGCAAAATGTGTTAAAACTCAATCCCCAATTATAAGCTTTAATTAATTTAACATAGGTTACACCTTTATGTCAGTTCCAATTAAAGAAAATAGAAAAAACGCCCAATGGGCGCAAAATGTGTAAAAAACTGAAGCCCCCAGTTATAAGCTTAATTTACATAGGTTACACCTTCCTGTCATTCCAACTAAAGAAAATAGAAAAAACGCCCAATTGGGCGCAAAATGTGTTAAAACTGA
>JAMKCH010037035.1:0-14594 GCA_023653785.1 Ophioderma brevispina
CGTTCTTCGGGGGGAAAATGACGCGATGTTTTTTCGTTGCACCTGGGACCGTCTTCCGGGAATGACGCGATGTTTTTTTCGTTTGCATCTGGTGGGCCGTAGTGACTTTCCGCTCCTTATTCCTGTGCCAGAAAACGGCCGAGATCAATGAACCGCAAACTTTGCTTCTCGTTGCATCTGGGCCGTTAAAAATAAAAATAGATTGCCTTTCGTTGCATTTGCGGCCGTCGGCCGGCAAAAAAGAACCCCGGTCGGGTTTAGGGTTAATGCCCTTATTTGTTTTGGGTGTATTATTTTTACGTGCAAAATATATCTCTATTCTTCCAAGGGCTAGACTATCATTTGCGAGCAAATTGAAGAGAAAATTTAATTTTTTCTGAAAAATGTGCCAGTGGCTTTAACCTTTGCAAAAGCAGCATGAAATCTACTTGAAAAGTCCTAAATTTGCAGAGTGCGGGTGTTTAGGACATGCCAACCTCATAACAGCAACTTTACAACTTGAACATTTTTAAATTCAGAACCTTTTTGTTGGTTGCTTCGTTTTGCACAGTGGCGTAGACACGCTTTTTTTTTCAGGGGGGAAAAGGGGGGGCCACACATATTTTCAGGGGGGGCCAAGCATAAGGTAAAATTGTTAGTATAGTATATGGCCTATGTAAATCACTAATTTTTCAGGGGGGGCAAGAGGGGGGGGGAAGATCCCCAAAGGGGGGGCAGCTTTGCCCCCCTTCTGCCCCCCCCCCCCCTATGGCTACGCCACTGGTGTTGCATGAAAAAGATGTTAAAATATTCAATTGATCATGTAAACTATAATTCTGGGTTGGTTATAGTTCAAAGTAAGTAATTTAAACAAACAACCACAGAAATAAACAACTCGGAGAAGCAACCGACTGTTGCGGGTGATTACATCACCCTTCAGGGGGTTGCTGTCTGTTGTGGATAGTGATCTCAAAGCTTTAATTAGAGATGATGTCACGAGTTGAGTTACCTCATTGGCGAGGTGTCTTTAAAGTTCTGTCCCAGGCGTGTGATACGTTAACCCGGTACGGTAATTAATATTTGAGTGCTTACATTATATGGGGGTACTGATTTCATGGATCTTTTTACGTTTAAAAAAAAATAAACTATGCACCTAAACATGATTCAGGAGGAAGAATTTGGATGCAATAAAATGTTCAATATGTATGTTTATATTTTAAAACAAATGGGAATGTTTGGAATTCCATCATTTTGAATGGAAAACTTTGATGAAAATTCTCAAGCTGAAACTCACTTCACGGGTTATGATGAAAATAATTGAAAATAATATGAGCTAATAGGGTTCGCGACTGGAAAGGCCAAGAAAGAAAGACACTTATTGAAGTAATACACATTGATAACATATAGTGCTTGGTTTTGAAAAATCATCTTGTTTAAATTCACTGAAATGAAAGTGGAATTAACTGCAGATAACAATGCCATCCCCTTCTTAATAATAGTTGAAAAAACAGAAACAAAGCACCATAGCAAGACATAGCAAGCACATATCAACATGAAGCAAGCGATAAAATAACCAAGCACCTTGAACAACAATAGGAGCCACGTGAGGGCACTCAAGTGAAGGACTTAGATTTAAGTGCTGTTTATCAAGTGGTTTGCTTGTTTCCTTGTTGTTTGAGCTGCTTTGGAATGTTATAGCTTGGTTCTGGCTGATTTAGCTTGTCTTGGAAAGTTTTATTGTTAGTGGTGTTAATTCCCATTTCAACCCGAGGATTAGAGGACCAAGACATTTTTCACAATCAAGCATTTATGTAGCAGTGATATTAATAGGCCATAATATATGTTGGCATTGTCGATTAATGATCCAATGTTCTGCCTTTATTACACTTGTTAAAAATGATCGCGAGGAGGGATAATGATATACCTGCATTTTGTCTACTTTTGAAATGAAAAAAGAGCCAACCTTGTTCCGACCATGCTGCTGAAAGTCGTATTGGCAAAACTGTTAAATCAGGGAAAAGCGGGACGGGCTGATCTGGGGGTGATTATCAATTTATTTGTTGAAGTTTGATGAGTCAATGAAAAAGGCAACAAATTGTAATAATTATAATGAGATGATGTTTTCCCGATGTTTTCTTAAACCACAACTCTACATTTGATCAGACTTGCCGACATTTACGACCCAAATAACCTGTATCTTGGGGTTTGAGGGACTAATTTTTCAAAATGCTATCAAGCATGCGGACCGATTCGATACTGATTGATCATTTTCGGGGAAACTCCATTGGGCCCAAGGACAACGTTCATTAGCTTATTTTTTTCCAATATTTTCTCTGATATTTTTTTTGGCTAATTTTTCTGCGGCTGTGAAAATTTTTCTGGGACCGGTGGTCCCGCGGTCCCGTGTTTTGTAGGCCTGGCACAATCTTGATCCCCGCGCCCAGAAACCATGCCACAATTTTGACCCGACCTCATTCTTAAATGCTTTAGTGAAAATCAAATGCCCCCCAATAATGCTTCGTAACCATTGTTTTATATTTATAACATTAAAATAAACTTATATTTTGGCTTAAACACTGGTTTGCCCCTCCCCATCCAAACTTGAAAATTTTAGGTTATATCATGGATATGCATTGGTATACCAAACTTGCATTTGCTATAATACACCTCATGAATATTATGAAACCAGTGCATTTATTGGTGAAATGTGAAGAAAAAAAGAGCAATTGAATACATCAACAAGTTCATATTTAACACACAGGCGCAGCGGTGCATGGGAAGTAATAAAACTACATAAGTATACTGCTTGGCTTCAGACTGTAAGCAATGGAATTGTTTTTTTTTTTCCTAATATGTTTTTGAGTGTATTAAAGACAAACACAATGCTGTTTATTTTAGAAAGTCGTGCAAAATACCATCCTTGGTGTTGGATTGCACTCTCTTCATGGTTCATTTGATATGGGCAATGAACAGGACAACTCTCGCTGTACCCCATTGTGGTGTGTTTCGTCACTGTTCAGATGTAGCAACAGGACGCTGATTAAGCTGCTGCCATTGTAAAGTCGCTTTGTCTCTGTCTAAATTGTTTATAATTACTAAACTTGTTAAGCGCTATGATACTTGGTTTGTCCTAGTAGAGCATTATATAAGTCCTGCATAATTATTATTATTATGATCAAGACAACCATCCCCCGTACTTCCGGAGGTAGTTTCAATCATCAAACACACTGGGGACATATTTTGGCAGTACTTCCTCTCAACCATGTTTTTAGTTTTCTTACCATGCCATTGGCTTGTACCCTGTCCTCATCAAACGATATTTCGGTTAAAACCCTGGTGTGCTGGCTTACCAAGCTGTCATTGCTTACCATGCCATTGAGTTGTTTCTCTCCCCTCATTGACTTGCATAATTTCACGTTAAAATCCTGGGTATGCTGGTACCAAAGTTGTCATTGCATATCATGCCATAATGGCATCAGGTGTATTAAGTTACCCAGTTTGACAATCTCTTTCATCTTCAGTGCTTTACCTTGTGCTTGGTGTATTGGTACTGTTATTGCTATACATACAAACTGAGTTGACTTAATGTTACAATTGTATCATTTCAGTGCTGGTGCTGGGCGTACTGGTGCTATCATGCTATACCTATTATTAATTAAGCTGATGAATAAAGGCTCAAGTGGATATCTACAACTTTGTGTTCAGTATGAGGAACAGAACCAAACATGGTGCAAACAGCGGTTAAGTTTGAGACTAATTTCCATACATGATAGTGCTGAGTCCTTTTTATTTGTGACGTCTGTCCAGCAGAACTGCAATAGGAATTAGTTTGGTAGTATCTGCAGTTGTGTATGTGTGGCAGTATCTGTGTGTGGCAAAATGTAACCGACTTATTGCACTCATACTCTTTTAGTCGTTGCTCAATTCACCTCATACTCTGTCAGAAGAACCACTGATCCAAGACTCATATGGGAATGTACAGATTTGACCTCTGATTTCCCCATGTAACCTTTGACCCCATTCACAAACCACACTGCAGTCAACAAGCATTCTGGGAAATGCGATTTTTTTGAAGAAACACTAAAGCACCTTACCCTTTTAATGTACTTGCTCTTATACTACTTCTACTGCTACTTCCAAGTTTATGTTAAGTGCTGTGTATGCACAAATGGCCTCTTTACTGTATATGCACTTGCACAGGAGTCAATAGGTAACTTCCCTAAACAACCCCCACTGCCGAGAATAAAAAGGAAGCACCTGTTGAAATAACTGAAATGTTCAGGTGAACCAGGTGCATGCATTGTATTCTTCGCAAGTTTGGTTGATCTGGAGGGCAAACAAAAGTCCATTCAACATAAAAGAACTCATTAGGGGAAAGTGTTAGTAATATTTTTATGTTTTTAGTGGTAGTTCAAACAAACAGATAAACATTCAGTAAACCCTTTGGTTCCAAAACCATTTTGCCCTCTTTTAAATTCATCACTTTGGATCAGTAAATAAAAGAACCTTTTCTGATTTTTTTTATTTTTTTTACCTTTTTTCTTTGACAAAGTTGAGATTTATATTATCTGAACTATTATAGTGGTGTGTGTCATAATCCCTTGAACATGACATACGCGCACGTATATCTTTTTGCGTTAACTGCGCTTATATGCCTCCAACAAATACTATAGCATGATTACGGTAGTGCCTCTAATCTTCTCAGAAGAATTTAGAGTTTTATTATAATTGCTGTCCATAAACAAACAAAATTACAACAATTATTGGACTACTATGATAAAAGCATCTGCTCATGACTGGAAATGTATCAATATCACAATCAACTAAAATTTGAGAGATAAAACTTTACAGAGAGTATTTTGTACCCTAACAATAATTTTATTAAAAGGGTACGAGGAGATTTTCTGATAATACAAATCTCTCTTCAATTGCACTTGGTTGGAGGACACCTGCCAAGGTTTTGAAGGTTTATTGGACAAAAAAAGTAGAAAAGGAACCCCAAAATATTGTTTTAAACACTGCCGTTGTCCTGAATAGCCTTCATAGAGAGTCCGACACTTTGATTTCTTTTTCTGTCGGTGCACAACAAAATACCCCTAATCATCTTTTTAGAACGTAAAAGAACACATTTCCGGCTCTATTCATTTCATGTAAGCATTCTAAATGTGCAAAAATTCTGGCTTCGACAAAAAATCAAGGACACCCTTTCTCGGAAATCTCCTTGTGTCTCTTTAAAGGTCACAACCACAAATGGGCACTACATTCTTTGAAACATCTTCAATAAGACATATCACTGCTTTTAAATTTCTTAAGTGGTTTGACCAATTTTATAAATTGCTTGATCCTGAATGCACAAGCCTCAATATGTATGGATTTGATTTGTTTTGATGCAATTTTCACCTATTGGCTTATTCCCAACATCCCAGTATTCTTTGTCCATGATTCCATGTTGGAATACTTATTCTGCAAGAACACATTCATAAAGCCAGTTCATTTTGCAAGTCGATTACAAAATCGCTACAATAACAGAACCCAGAGACTGGCAACACTTCTTAAAGAGAATATGGTAAAAGTATACAGATAAGCTGTAAAACTATGAGCTAGTAAATCTCATTCCCTTGGCACAGTTCAGTAGCTCTCATTCACCAATGTATTCAGAAATATACCCCCTTGTTTTGGGGTATTATAAGGATATCCAGATCACACAAGGTCAGTTTTCATGTCCTGTTTGTACAAGTACAACCCACACGAACTGTGTCCTTGATGGATTGAGCATATTGTAACTCATTGTGTAAAGGTGCATGTTTCCGATTCATTGGCCCCACCTTTACCAGGATTAATTTTATATCCGGATGAAAGCCATATTTTTCCTCATTGTTGTCCCTGTAAATTTTAGGCCCCCTCAAATCCATTTCATTCCCAAGATATGAATAAAAAATGCTTTTAATTTTTTACCTCACTATTAGCACATATTCAATAGGGCTTTGTAATATGCATTATTGCTTCTCCATCAAAACCGCAAGTTTGTTTCCCATGGTACTTTGATGGGGCATCTGTGGCAGTTCCATGCCTCTCATATCAAGTAGAGAAACACAAAGGCATAAATCGTAACAAGCACCTTTAAATGTATTATCTCCTCTTTTTACCTGAGAATTATTTCATTGAACAATATGGGTGAAATTCCCCTAATTTGTATTGGAGAACTCCAAAATAAAACCTTACTTTTTATTGGAAATAGAAGGCAAATCAATCACCTTTTTTGTTTTCACTTTTAAGCATTCTGTATCCAAATACAAGGTAAGAAACCTATGTGATTTTAAATCTACAGCGTGAGTCGAAAAAGTACTACCAAATAAGGATTTCTTATGAAATAACCTTAATGGATTTACCAAATTAATTCCTGTGTTAGATAGCCTGTTAATCAGCTTTCAAAATTAATTCAATTTTTGAAATCGCTCAAGCCATTCAAAGGCTACTGTTATTTTTGTGAAGTTATCCATTTTTTCTGCCCCTAACAAATATCACACTGACTGTACACAGAGATTCATTACTACACCTTGGAAGGCTTTTCAAAATAAATTCAGAATAATTTTAAATGGAACATTTTAATGCTTTAATCTGTTATCCAGCCCTATACATGTGTTTTGGAAGTTTTACGCATGGAATCAAGCAAGTTGAAAAGAATTCTGAAAATTGTTGCCTTCATGCCCAAAATGTATTCATTAAATATTATTTGATAGCTGGTTTTCATTTTACAGTCTTACCAATGATCAAACCAAACATTTGGGGAGGGGGACCAGCTATGGGAACCATTAACTTTTGGTGCATCACTAAAACACATTTTGCAAGGTGAAACATTGTAACCTGCATACTTTGATGTATTACTTTTCCTGGTCTCGGGGGCACAGATTTTGAGTGCAGATCACCGCCCTTTCCTCCCCTCCCCCTCCCACCCCTCATCCAACTGGTCGTCATCTGGTGTCCCTGACATTTATTCCCAATGTGTAATACTGGGAGGATATGCTGCAAACCAAAAGATAACGTAAAACTATAGTACTCTTTGGTTTCTTCTAGCGTTGTAGCTTGTTCGGTCTTTCCCATTGGGTAAACTTCACTTTCCGCAACGGCAACTTTTTCGACGCGTCACAATTGTATGCCGCCAGTTTTATATGAGAGCTAACAAAACAAAGAAAATATATATACACAGAGAATTTTTCCATAACAATTGCTGAATTTGGTTGTACTGTTTTTTACTCACCCTATATGAAATTATACTATAGTGGCATATATGGATGCCTTGAACACTCCTTTGCACCTTAACATTGTTAAGAAATCCTCTTATCTAGAAACGTCCTGATAACTATATTAACTATGGGGTGGCCGTAAAAATATATTGGCATTATAGGTCAAGAAAGATTGCTAATCCATTCTGAATCTGCAATATTAGTAAAAGATATACTAGATTGGCCTTGTACCACAGTCCGGGACACAAATATTCTAAGTAACGAAAACTGATTTATGTTGTAGACTTTGGCTAACCATTCATTCTGGTTCAGGCAAAATTTGTTAACCAGGTCTTAATATGAGCATATTAAACATTACATCATTTTTGTAATCTTTGATTTTTTTTACATCCCATGAACATGCTGAGGTAGAACGTTAATATATCTTTCTGAGTAGTAAGTGCACAGGCTTTTTTCTAATCCCACCATCAAATTGGGAATTGTGTGCAACAGATCCTGACTCTTGTGTCACCCAACATGGGCCCTGAGAGAAAAAGAGGCAGCATGAAACTAGAACGCCTAGCCAGAAAGATCGGTGACAGTAGCCTGGTAGTACTATGTAATACCCAGCTAGCCACTATCCCATTATCGATTTTCTTTAATTAAGGTAGTTACTTGACCCTTAAACCTAAAATACTGTGACAGTGTCCACACATTTTAAACGGAGCAGGCCCTGCAGCATTTCAGAAAATACCAAATTTTGACAATTCGCTCACAAATGATAGTCTAGGCCATTGGAAGAATAAGATATATTTACAACAAAAAAAAATTCATACCCAAAACAGATGGGACATTCATAAAGGCAAGACAATCCGTAGTTTCTGTAATTTTAATCAACAATGTGTCTATACATTAATCTTAGACTTGTACTCATTGATATTAAAACCACATGGTCACAGACCATTCAAACAAGGTCAATGCCATGGGAATCAACTCTGGTGTGGTGTTTGCTTTGTTTAACACCATTTCCTTCCTCCGCGTTGTCTGCTGAATTAATGTTTGCCGGCGACATTAATTATTAAATCATTCGGTTCATTCGTTTCAACACTCATCACCTTTTGAACGCCCTATTGGCGGAATATGATTTCCAGATGAGGTCTAATGCAGAGTTATCACTAGCATCCCGCGGCCGAAATCGGGGCCCCCACCATTGATGTTTGGCCCTTGACTTGCTCTACAATGTAATGGAACCATATGATTATTTCATGTGTATTGCCCTGAAGTAGGAACTTTCTCAACATGTTTGGCATCCGCTGGCCCTCAGCTAATCTAATTGAGAACCCTGGACTGATTCATATAAATTTTCACAAATGCACAGATATCACTGTTCACAAATCTTGAGGTGCCCGATTTTTCAAATGTGTCAGTGTCTCTTTCAATCAAACTTTGGAAGGATTGCATGCATTGGCTTAAAACCTTTCTACTCTTGTGTGATGGGGTCGTGGAAACAGTGCAATAATAGCGAAGAACTCCTTGACTACCGGTTTTAGCTATAATTATGGTAATAAATGCCGCACATACACACCTCTACAACACCCCCACCATAGAAAAATTATTACTTTTCCCAGGCGCCAAACTTTTACTATTTTTTATTGCTCCTTTGCTTTGAGGAAACCCATATACAGAATTATCGTGCAGATTCCTTGCTTGGGTGAAGTGGTATGCAAACAGTGTCTAATAGTGTAAGAACTCACTTGCTACAGGTTTTACCTGTGATTATGTGAAAATGAATTGCACGTCACGATACACATACCCTACCATAGATAACATGCTATATTATTGGCTTGTTCACAGCTCAAACTTACTCTTGTCAGATTTAAATTAACTTCCTTCCATTGCGTAACTTTTCTTCTGCCTCCACTCCCTTTTTCTTACTTTTATTCCTGCTTTCGTGTTTACTTACTCATTCCTCTCTACGTTGATGCCATCGTCCTATCGATGACACAGAGGTGGATGAATGACCTGAGCCCATACATAATTCTGCATATATGGGAGTAGTTTCTCCGCGTCTGTATCCATAGAAACAAATATTAATACTTCAAAGTTTAAAGAATAAACATTTGGAGCATTTTGTTTACTAGTACATGCATATTGATGTTTGATTTGTCCTTGTTAACCAAAGTCCTTGTTATACTGTTCAGGGCTTACGTTAGAGGGTGATTTTCATTTCATGCAGATCTCATCTTGCATTTGCTCTAGCATTTTTATTACTGCCATTTTCCGTTCATGTAATGCTGCATTCTGGACCATTGTGTGCATTTCTAAGGTAACACAACCTTACCCACTGGTTGGCACCCCTCTAACTGAAGATCAAACAGAGCAGGGGTGGATTAGAGGGGGTGGCGCCACCCGTACCCCGGCGCGCGTCCCTCTTTTTTTTCTGCAGAGTACAGGCTCGAGGGCAACCGGCATAGAGATCCGGGCGGGCGCCTTTGATTCAAAAAAATGACTTCTTTACGCACAGGGTGCCCCTGTATAATCTCTGAGAATGTGTCAGGCACCGTGTAGCTTTGTGTGGGCGCCCAATGACGCGGTATGTCCCCCCCCCCAATATTGGTCGACCGGCGAGCGCATCGAGCCAGAAAAATTGGCGCCCCCTCTTGAAAAATCCTGGATCCGTCCCCTGCAGATTAGATTCCTCTCTTGTGTGTGTGTGGTGTGTTGTTGTACGCATGGTGGGTGGCAGTGTTGGTATGCATTTGTGTGTGAAAGTAATGCCTGTGGGAAATGTTTTTTTTAATAGGTGTGCTTGTCTTATTTTTAGTAGGCAACCAAATGCACCTCTCTCCTTACTCCTTCTCTCAACTGCTTCCAATTGCCCATAAGGATGTTCAAGTTCTTCTCATGGCTTCAAGCTTTGCATATCAATCAATTGTCCTCAGTATTTGTCTTCATATTTCCCCAGCTTAATAACGCAGTCCACTATGCTCTCTTCACTTAATCCATCAAATTTCGTGTTCCTCATTCGAATAAACAATCTGTTGACCGTGGCCTTGTCATAAAATCGCTGGCCCTCCGCCGTGGAACAGTTCCCTCTGCCATTCATGACCTTGATAGTCCTCAGTTTTTAAAACCATTTAAAAAATCTCTCCGTTATCCTAGCCCTTTAATAGTCCGCTCCCTCTTCCATCGTCCTTGCCACCTTTGTTACCAAGCCCTTTATATCTATTCTCATTATTATATATTATTGAACATGTGCCCTCTACGTATCATCCCCATAGAAAACCAACTTTGAATTTCTATCATGCATGACAGAAAGTACTAAATCATCATCATCTTAGTACATAAAGTCGGCGTATTTGTCTGCCAAGATCAAACAACTGGTTTCAACAGACAAATGGGGGTGTTTTTTTTCTGGAAATGACCTCATGTCTCTTTAAGACAATATGTCACCCTTTAACGTTTGACCTCATCTTAAAACTGGTTGGTTGTTTTAACCTATACAATTTTCGCCATTTAACTGTTGACCCATGTCGCTAACTGGTTCATTTAACACAAGCAATAAGGTCTCCTTTAAGCAAAAAACAGTTTAGCCTTGTTGTTATAATGAAACTGGTTCATTTTACACAAGTAGGCACAACACCTGATTGGCATAGTATGGGGAGGGTCCCAGCCCCTCCTGACCCACTATGGTAATTGATTGATACATCCGTTTCCAGTCTTAAAATTGTGGGCTGCCAGTTTTATCTGGCAGGACCACTTACAATCCGTTGTGCGTGGTTTTGTGGCTGTGTGTGTGTGGTGTGTGTGCGTCACTAAAATGTTAAAGGAAATATTTCATGAGTCTGAACTATTGTGAACTTGGGTAGTGATGGAAGCTTAAGTAAGTACGTAGATTCATATCATCAAATAAAGTTGAAAATTGTCCACATTTGTTGAGTATTTTGGCCTTTTAATTTTCCCCCATCGCATACTCGAAAACGATTCCGACAATCCACATCGCAGGCACTGGGTGACGTCAAAGTGAGACCATCCAGACTTTAACACGTCGTTGTGACCATCATATACCAGTGTTCCACTTAAAATAATTAAAACACAACGAATGAAATAAATATGTCATTCTGGTAACTTAGTTTTCTATTTTTATTATCTTTCATTAATCCATCAATATTACAGTGCAGCATAACAATTCGAGTCAACACATGTTTTTGGTCATCACTTTGACGTCACGAGGAGAGCAAATTGGGCGCTTTTGATCCAAAAATATGAAAAAAACATCCAACTTGTTTTAAAACAAAAAGCAAAATTAAAATGCCTCTATTTTTTTACTTTTCATCAAATTGTATATTTTTTTTTTTCGGAATTCGTGATGTATGTACATATAATTTTAATGAATGTACGTCAAACTGAGCTTGACAAAAATCTTACATATTTCCTTTAGGTTTTTTAAAAATTGACCTGAATTGAAAAGTTGAAGTTCAATTAGAACCAAACTCGTCATAGGTGCACCATGGATTCCTCATCTGTTGATGAGGTCAAAGGTCATGTTCAAAGTTCAAAGGTCATGGAGCAGCCCACCGCTTATATTCTTTGAATATAGCGAGCGCGAAAGCCGAGAACCGCGAAATTCTAGTTTTGTATCAATTTCAATGCTTTCCTTGACATTTTTAATGTTAAGTACTCATGGTAAACTGCAGAAATATGCATCATTACAGAAAAGCAGAACCACAAAGGAAGTAAAGACATAATACATATTTGTCAACAGATAAGTAATTTCAGAACCAAAGGAGGGGGAATGCATATACTTATGTTTGCCTTTTGTGGCCTTCTGTCTCATTTTGTTTTGGTAAGAATGTTGGTGTCTTTGAATAATGTCACTTGATTGGCTTCTGCATCATTGATGCTCTTGTTTTTTACTGGTTCAATGTTTGCCACCCAAACAAAGTTTAGGTAGCCCAAAAACCAACATGCAAAATGTGTTTTTGTATTTGTTTTTTAAGTATTTTTCCTAGAAGTGTCACAAATCATACTAAATGTTAAGCTAAAACAGTTACAACATATTTTACTGTAAATTTATAAAATACACACTTACATCGATTAAGATCACTTTTTTTAAAGTGACATTTTTTGTTGCTGATGTATTTCTGTCCAAAAAAAATCAAATTTTGTCAGATCATCAAATAAAAAATACAAAACACATTTAAAATGGCTCTGAAATTAAAATGCATGCAGCCCACTGGAAACAAACATTTTGGGGGCTTTAAGTAATTTAAGTTTCTAAGTTCTCCATCTCAAAACAGATGCAGTGTTAACAATAGTGACATATCTGAATATGTACTCCTGTAACTGTCTGATGTATTGTTTTCATGTGTGTTGGGTTACAAGAAAGCTAAAAAAAGACCTCTTCATCTCAATGCAGATGCATTGGTCTGAATATGTGCTCCTGTAACTATATGATGCATTGTTTTCATGTATGTAGGGTTACAAGAAGAAAGATCTGTTCATCTCAACCCAGATGCCAATGGCTAACACAGTGCTAGACTTGTGGAGAATGATGTATGATTACAACTGTACCAGCATTGTAATGCTCAATGCCATGGATCCTGAGGATGAGGTACAAAACACAAATTGTGTCATTCGTCTTTTGTGGTTCTATTCTGAGAGCATGCTCAGTACAGACCACCAGGTTTTCACACCTCTAATTAAACTGCCTATACTTAAATGTACAAGCACACCATCAAGAAACTAATTTCTTCACTATCATGCGACTGGTACCTTAAATGATAGGTTTTCTCAAAAGATCTTGATATTGTCAGTCTGTCAAGCATGGAAATTACAAGGGTTGACCAGCATCCTGGTGAGAAATTAGCACCCGACAATTCACCACCCAGCACGGAATATTTGAATAGAAGCACCTGCCATTGTTTTCCTGGCAGAAAGAGATATGTATTCGGCCTGAAAAATTTAAATTGGGTGATGGACACTTTTGATTTACATTGCTCCTTTAAGCAGAACCCTAACAATGATATCAAAAAAAAAAAAAAAAAAAAAAAAAAAAAAAAAAAAAAAAAAAAAAAAAAAAAAAAAAAAAAAAAAAAAAAAAAAAAAAAAAAAAAAAAAAAAAAAAAAAAAAAAAAAAAAAAAAAAAAAAAAAAAAAAAAAAAAAAAAAAAAAAAAAAAAAAAAAAAAAAAAAAAAAAAAAAAAAAAAAAAAAAAAAAAAAAAAATCAAATTGATTAGTATGCTTAGCATGCAAACATTTGAATTTGTAATCTTTCAAACAAGTGATGTATTTTGCACTATGAATATTTTTTCAGTGATGTGTGCAGAGTCTCAAAAAGCTATAAACATAAGGTCACTTTCTTGACAGGCACAGATTAAAATTTTGGGAGGCATGTCCTCCAACTCGCACCAATCAATGTCCATGCGTTTAAAAGAACACAGTCTAGTATCTATGACAGTATGTCCTGTGTCATATATAGTTTAGAGATTTTGTCAGGTTATAGCAGATTGAGGTAAAGCTACTATCAGTCATTTTTTTTTCCAAATTCAAGATGCCCATTTTGTCTCTTAATTGCTAGTGTTAGGTCATATCAACACCTTATATTACTTTTCTTTGTGAAAAACAGACACTTAGGCATTTTAAAGTGGTCTTGAAGGTGCCCTTAAAAAAGTCGGATCCCGACTTTTATTAGTAAACAAAGCATAAAAATCATATCTTGACAAAACGGAGCGATTATCCTTAGGCCATATACAGCAGCAGTCTCTACTACAGCAATTCCAATACAACAGTGCAAAAAATTTGGACTTTGATGAAAAATAGGGGTGCGATTTGTTTACATTGTGAAGAAATCGATGATAATGGCTTTAACCAAAGTGCCCTTTTAAAAGTTAAAACAATAAGCCCTTCTCGAGTTCAGACGCCCGCATGCACAGTCAGTAGTGGTAAACTTCCGGTTCAGTTTGAGTATCGGAAAGTGGATTGAGCCAGGTCAGAGCAGACAACCGGTGTAGTGAATAACTTGAATTTGAGCAAAGGTGAAAGCAAAAAGATGTGACTGTAAACCATACCAGCATTTCTATAATTCTTGGCACAAGCTTGCAAGTGGTTCTTTACCATCACAGTGACATAGCAGCTTCCATTTGCAGACATTTGTCTACCCATGAAGGGGACACAATTCAAGTTGTACAGGGATTCCCGCACACCAAAAGTACACCGTTCCTACTTGACCGTTGCCACATTTCCCGACTGTGCATGGGATGTCTGAACTCCTAAAGGGCTTAATTAAGGCCATCAACTAAAACTTTGTTATCGATTTCTGTGAATCAATGGTTTCCCTTTTACACATTACCAAGATGATGTTGCCAGAACAAGTGCAGGAAATTCTTCATA
>JAMKCH010037036.1:0-14219 GCA_023653785.1 Ophioderma brevispina
AATTTCCCGCTAAAGACGTGGCAGTGGTCCCGCTCTGGACTTAGTCATTTTGCCGGGCGATGACGATTTTCACCGGAAATAGTCACTTTGGAAGAAATTTTTGGACCGTGAAAAGATCCCGTTTCCATCACGTGACCGACCCGGTTTCCACCAAGTGACCATACCTTGATTCCAAGGTATAAATTATCAAAAGCGATCAGTTATTTTTCAGTAAGTTCTCAGAGGCCCAGTGGATAGGCGATGGACCGAAGACCAGAACGCGACACCAACCGCTAGGATTCCGCTGATTTCCAGTTCGGTCCCACTATAGTTAAGTATTTTTTTTTTCTTTTCTTTTTTCGCAACCTTTTCTCACGTGATAACATCACGTGATACCGTCACGGGTGAACGCGGCACGTGATGATTCGTGGCGGGAAACTGCTAGGCAACGTTGATGATTCGTGGCGGGAAACTGCTAGGGTAGAATGAGCGATCGCCCAGCGATCTGTATCAGGCTAGCAATGGATATCAACGTATCAAGTTTCAAGTCCCCCCCCGAGAGAGTTGGCCTCGGTGGTATTTGGGAAGAAGAGAGAATTGAGAAAGGCCCTGGGGAGAGTAGCGGCAGCAGTGACAGCCGACCGCGCCATGGAATGCTGCGCGATATGAAGAAGGTTAGGGCAGCAAAGCGCGCATCAGACTCCGGCGCATCAAAACTTCATCAGCGGAGCCGGCGCTCTCCCCCGACCTGCTGTGCCAAAGCCGAAGCCCAAGAAGGCCAAAGGAGCCGGGGGAAGGGCCCGGTAGCATCAAGCTCATCGGGCAAGGCTATCCTGCCAAGAAGGGAGCAACTTCGTATTGTCATTCCCGGATAGTCTTGCCGGATGACATGGATCGACCGTTGATGAAGCTGCGCTTGACCGGCGACCCAACGCTGGCCACCGACTAGAGTCCCCTCTGACATTGATGAGCCTGTAGGATCAGACGGATTTTTATCTGATGATCCCGCTGCAGCACCCCGCCGCACAGAAGGGTGCCGTTTCATAGACTGGGCAGAACATACCCAAGCGAGGACCGGTTGACCTGCCTGGACCCTTCTACGGACGCTCTCGGATGGACGCCACACTTGACCCCGGTGCGACGACACCTGTTCCGCGGTACACTGCAGAGTGGACCGACCTTTGACGCCGACCAACAGACTCTCCCCTGGACTATTTTGCGGAGTTATTTTTTCTCTCTTAATCTCTTCCAGGAAATCGCCGACTGGACCAACATCCGGTTGAGAGAGAAGAGGGTGAGAAAGATGACATCGGCCGCCGAAATCCGCGCGTGGTTTGGTATCCATCTGGTGCTGGGTCTTAATTCCCGGCGAACGCCAAGGATTATTGGTCAACCCATCCGGGTTTACGAAACCCTATGATTTGCAATGCGTGGGTTAAAACGCGTTTGAAGGTCCGTCTGGTAGCATCTCTGTGCGAACCCGACTACCGACCAAAGAGGATGGATTGCCAGAAACCGGGGGGAAGAAAAAGAGCATAAAGTTCAATTACTCGCAAGCATCCGTGGATAGAGTCAGTCCGCCTGGGACACTCTTCAGCGGAATTGCCAGGAGAAGTATAACTGCAATCCGCAACTTGTCTCTCGATGAAGGCATGGTGCAGTACAAGGGGCCAAGGTTGGATGACGAACCATCGAATGCCGACCAAGCCTACCAGACAGGGCTCAGAATGTACGCCGGTATGCGAATGGGACACGGATACCTGTGCAACTTTACTGCCTATGCACCTTCAAACACACGCTCGGAGGGAAAATCGTGGAGGTCGCGCTCGAGGCGACATCGGTCACCACAACAAGTTCATCAAATTTACTGCGAAAAGTTGTACGGATCCTATGAAATTAGCCCAGGAACTATTGGAAGCGCACACTATCTAAACGGGGGCCGTGAAAGAGAAGTCACGGCGACAGCCGACGACTTCTCAAAAAGATAGCCGCAAAACCCCCGAGCCGATGTCATCAAGAAAATGGAAAAGGCCCCGCGTCGTACCTTTTATGTTCGGCAAAAATAGGGCGCAACAAACGTTCACGCTGTGGATGTGGAAAGACATAAGGGGCCCATTAGTTTCAACGGCGCATAGCGGGTACCGCGATGCCAATGATCCCGAGAAGATCAGCCGGCGCTTTCGGCTCACCAAAGGCTCTAAGAAAAAGGCGCACATTATCGCCGCTCCGCCCGTATTTGTTGATTACAACAAGTACACGAGCGGCGTTGACAAAGCTGATCAGTTACGTGCATACAACTCCTGCTGGCGAAAGAGTCAGCTATCTGGTGGAAGGAAGGTGCGTTACTTCTGGTCGATATCAGCCGGGTAAATGCCTGGATTTGTTACAATCGTGTCCACAATACGGCGGCAAACCCGGCTGCTGATCGAATTGTTCGCCATTCGAGGTTTACCCTCAAACTGGCCGAGGGGCTCATTGCCGGTTTCGGCCGGCGGCCAGTTCCCCCAGATCGACCTGTAGAAAGGCACATGCCTCAACCAAGAGGGCCGGGCCATGAGCTTGTTGATATGAGAATGAGGCATCCGGCACCCTGTCTGAGATTCCAGACTCCGAAGAACGACTGCTTCAGAGGTTTGAAGGCGGACTAAGTGCTGTGCCGGGCCACGGCATGTAGACATTGCAAAAATGAACTAAGTCCCAGACGTACCGTTTCCTTGGTCTTCACCTGGAATTGGCCTGTGGACTTAAGAGAGCGGTCTCGCTGAATGCTAGTTAAACACGAACGGTTTCAGGATACCAAATTGACTAAGTCAGGGTAGTGGGTGCCCTACTCCAATTCTCAATCGTCAGGTTCCATCAACGTGTAAAATTTCCTAGTACGGAGTTTGGTACGTAAGGGATATGGTGGTGAAATAGACTTGAACCTAAGGACAGCTTCTTGCAGGAGTCTGTTACAGAAGTCCTAACAGCACAAGTGAAAACAAACGAAGTTTCTCGATCATCTAAAGCGCTGAAACGTTCTACCTTCAGTCACATTTTGATCTTTGGTACTTCATTTCCAGAGATTGATTGGAGTAGTGGACAGGTCAAGACATCAGACGACCATATAGCGAGTCGTTTTTATGAGAAATTCAAGACTTGTATTTGATACAGCACGTCAATGAACCAACAAGATACAGAGAAGGTCAAAAACCATCAATGTTGAGTTTATTCTGACCATGAGGATTTCATGGTGAAACTTGGACGCAATAGCGCCACAGGGAAACGTGATCATGTAGGGTTGCGTGGACGTCATTGTAATTCTATGATTAAAACAAAGGAGACAACAAGGGAGGTAGTCCTAAATCAACAAAGGAAATTATACGATTATGAAAAGACTTTAGAAGGTAGACTGGAAGGATATGGATAGCTAGCATTATGATGAGTCATGGCTACTCTTCAAAAACGTTTATAACCAGGCGGTGGAAGATCATATTCCAGTGACCAAGGTTAAGAAGAATTTAAGCCACCATGTATGAATAAAGTGTGAAAAAGTCAGTGAAGACTACGTATAGACGTAAAGAGTACCTACTCATACAGGACTCATACCTTTACATACATGTACCAAACTTTACGAACATACCAGAACTCACACGGCGCGATGGATTCATGGGTGAACAACTGTCAATTTGTGTGTCGAATGGGCCTGAAACCCAAATACAAATACAAAACACTCAAGTTTAAATGGTTACCGATTCAATTAATTCTCTCCTACAAAAACATGAATTCACCAAACAAGCTAAAGGATGTTGTGTACTATGGTTTTTATGCTCATGCAAGCGGGGGATTGCGAAGTAAACCCGGGCCCTCAGGATGACCGTGTTCCAAGTCCCATGCTGTAGCGTCACGAACCTTGCACTAGGAGCAAAAAAGGCCATCCAATTGTGACGAGTGTGATGGTTGGTACCATACTGCCTGATGGGAATTAACACAGTCAACTATGGAACTCCAACATCTCCGGGACTGCTGCCCGGTGTGGCCTCCCTAATTTCAGCACTTCTTTAGTTCTCAATTTCAATAGTTTTTCGAGCTTAGTAAACATGGTCAAATGATAGTGGTGAGCTCAATAGTCCCCCGGCCCCCTGGCCAAGTCATCCCCCCAAATTTGTACAAAATAAAAATCCAAAATTAAAGAAAACCCAGCCATAAGAAATTAAAGGTCTCTTAAGGTAAGGTGGTCCCTTTGAAAGTGTCAAAAACAAGTCTAGCTTGGCAGCGTGCTTAGCAAATCATTGTCCTGATATAATACTAGGGACAGAAACCTGGTTGAACCCGGAAATTGGCAATAGTGAAATTGTCCCTGCTAACTTCACAGTTATCCGAATGGACAGGAAGGATAACTATGGGGGGTGATGAAGCGGTGAAAATGACCTTGTGTTGCCCACCAACCTGCATGGACGCCCAACTGTGAGATTTTATGGGTTCAGTATAAACTTGCAGGTAGGAAGTTATTAAATATTGGTACTTTCTATCGCCCTCCAAATCAAACTGACCCAAATTATCTGAACGAGTTGAGAGTGTCCCTGTCAGTTCAGGATCGCATAAAGAACATATATGGTTAGGTGTGATTTTAACTTAGGAGGCATTGACTGGCCCACTAAAACTACTAAAACTGGAGCTTCCACTTACAAAATGTAAGTCAACAATTTATTGACATGATGGATGACTTTAACCTTGAACAAGAGGTGAGAGAACCAACAAGAAAAAACAACAATTCTTGTTTATCCTTACCAATAATCCAACTCTCGTTGAAAAGTTATCATCATAACAGGGATTAGGCCCATGACGGGCAGGCAATGGTAAACTGTCGGTCTTACCCCCCAGTTATGTCATCAAAAACCCCATAAAATCTTCCTTTATAATAAGGGTGATCTGGATGGTATGAGATTTGAACTGAGTAAATTGGTAAAGCATCCATAAAGGACACCAACCTGAGGGCGATGTTGAAAGTCTATGGTCCCAATTCAAAACTAAACTGCTGAAACTATAATAATACCTTCCATCCAAATTAGTTACCAGAAAGAAAAAGCTGCCTATAGATTAATAAAAAAAAAAGTCCAGAGAATTTTACAGCGGAAGCAGCGGGCCTTCAACCGAGCCAAAAAAGCCAAAGTGAGGCTGACTGGGTTTCCTTTAGAGAATTAAGAAAGAACTCACAAGGAGACGAAGAAATGCCCATAGACGCTATATCAGAAATTTCTGTGTGGGTTAAGAAAAATTTCTGGTTCCTTTGTCAAAAGTTAAAGAAGGGATTATCTGGCTACTGCCCTGAAAGATCTAGGGATGGATTGGATATCTGAAAATATAAAAAAAGGCTGAAATATTAAAAAAACAATTCAAATCTGTTTTCACCAAGGAGGAGTCATTGAGTTTCAATCCTTTATTTTTGCTCAGTGTGTTATTTACAGCAAATTCCCTCCAATTCCTGATATTACCATCTCCACGAGAATGCGAGAATTATTAAAAAAACACCACCCAAAAAGCCACAGGGCCTGATAACATTCCACCTTCCGGTTTGAAAGAGTTGCCATTGAATTAGCGCCTATTCTGTCAATCATATATCAAGCTTCTCTCACATGCACAGGCCACTTGCCAGATGACTGGAAAATGGCTAATATTTCACCCATATTAATAAGGGCTTGATCGACACAAAAGCATGTAATTATCACCCTGTTTCTTTAGTTTCGGTTCCATGTAAAAGCTTAGAAAAACATGTAGTCCATTCACATATAATGAAACATTTTGACAACCATAAACATCTTAAATCACAACAACATGGCTTCAGAGCAGCCCATTCTTGCGAAACTCAACTAATCCAAACCATCCATAACTTTAACACCTACCTCAATAAACCAGCTGATGTATTATCATGGAATTTTTTCCAAGCGTTAGACGTGTTCCGTTATAATCGTTTATTGCTCAAATTAGATCAATATGGTGTAGGTGGTAAGGTACAAGGAATGGGTGTCTGGATCCTAAGGAACGCCAAACACGCGTGTTGTGGTGGAGGGGAACATTCAAACTGGACCAGCGTGGACTCGGGCATCCCCCAGGGGACGGTACTGGGTCCCTTACTATTTAGCGTATATAAATGGACCTGGCCAGATGACCTGCACTGTACAGTGCGTCTGTTCACAGACGACTGTGTCATTTATAACAACATCAATAGTCCGTGAGAGAGTTACTCCAAAAAGATCTTGAGACTCTTTCCGCTTAGGAGAAACGCTGAGCAAATGAAGTTCACCCCGACCAAATGCTATGTTGTCCGTATACCATTTCATTAATCTCCAATCACGATCCACGTACACTATGGGGACAACTCCTGTACTCCAGGAAACACAAAACTCAACCATACCTTGGTGTCGACATCCAACAAGATTTGAAATGGGAATAACCACATCATAGACATCTCCTTCATCTGCCAGCACTTTAGGATTTGTGCGCAGAAACCTCCATTCTGCACCAAAGAAACCAAAGCCCAAGCTTACAAAACGCTGTCGCTGTGTGGAATAAATGCTCCGCAGTTGGGATCCCTACACAAACGAACACACACTGAAAATCGAAAACTCCACAGGCGAGCTGCAAGAATGGTATTCAATAATTATAATGGGAGATGGAGGTGTCAGAACTCATACATAAATCGAGTGGGAAGTCCTTAGCTTACCAGGAGAAAGCACAACAGATCTGACATCCTGAACAAGCCATAGGGGGGCACCTAAGATACCAGTCAAAATTACCTTCAGCCTGCTCAAAGGCGAACTCGCCGTTCTAAAGGCAACAACTTTCATCGAACATTACTCACGCCTTGCTTGCCCATAAGTTTTCCTTCATACCTCGAAAAATTAGAGATTGGAATAATTTACCAGACCACATCTCTTCAATAACAGAACCGGACCATTTAAATCAGCTGTGTTCAATTACTTCAGAGCCAATCAAAGCCACAGACCTAAGTTCGTCATCAAGCATTGCACACACCATTTCCTGACACGGTTTGCCCCAACAGGGATGTGGCAGTACCAGTAGAAGTAGAAGAGATACAGGAAAATCAAGGGGGACATACCAAGATTAGAATGAATAAAAAGACAGGAGTAACAGGACAAGGAAAATTGTCCGAGAAGCACCAATCTAGATAGAACAGAAGCTCATGAAGGATTTCAGAGTAAGCCAAAAGCTTTCTATAGCTATTGTTAGACAGAAACAGAAAGTAAAAGTAGGTGTCCATCAGTAAAGAAGGAGATGGAAGCACTAACTGAGACAGATGAAGAAGCAGCAGAGCTACTAAGTTCATTCTTTCAATCGTTTTACAAAGGAGACGGAGGGAGGTGCCGAAAACTAGAGCAGGGGTAATAGCCAACTAGATGATTAGAGTTTACACAGCAAGATGTAAAGGAGGAGTTAGACAAGCTAACACTGACAAGTGCCCAGGTCCTGACAACATTCATCCAAGAGTACTCAAGACATGTAGCCAGGAGGTTTCACTTCCTTATGCTCATTTCAGGAAGTCGATGGATGCAGGAAAGGTACCTAAGACTGGAAGACTGCACGTGTGACCCCAATTTTCAAAAAGGGCTCAAATCCAACACTGGCAACACGGCCAGTTATTGACCTGTATCCCCTGCCAAAAATTATGAAACGCGTGGTGAAGAGCGATTGTTAAAGCATGTGGAGGATAAGAGTGCCATGTCACAATGCAGCATGGTTTTACAAGGGGCAAATCATGTTTGAACTCTTCCGAAACCTGAGGAAGTCACCGAAGTCTAGACCAGGGCTATGGAGTGGATATTTATTTTCCTCGATTTTGGGCTAAAGGCCTGGACTCTGTTCCGCATAGAAGATTACTAGTAACTAGAGGAAACGGATGTACAAACAAAGTGTTGAGGTGGATCCAAGATTTTCTAATGGAAGAAACTCAGTTTGTGTTGTAAAAAATTGTATCTTCACAGCGTAAATGTACTGAGTGAGTTTCCAAGGGCTCTGTGTAGGTCCACTGCTGTTCGTCCTCTACATCAATGACTTGCCAAATCATGTCGCAACCAACATTCAAATGTTTGCTGCGGACACTAAGATATTTTCTGAAGTGGAGTCTGCTGAAGCTGCTGCAAAGATCCGAATGATATTGATGAGTTATACAAGTGGTCGCAAAATTGGCTCCTGAGATTCAATACTGGAAAATGTAAAACGATGCACCTTGGTAACAACAATCCCCAAGTAGACTATTACATGAATGGAATAAAACTGGATGTCATTGAGCAAGAAAAGATCTGGGTGTTTTTGTTACAAATGATTGTAAGTCAAGTATTCAGTGTGCCAAGGCTGCCCAGAAAGCGATGAACAGTTTGAGGGTCATCAAAAGGTCGTTCAAGTACATTGACAGAGATAGTTTCACCACCTTATACAAAACTTATGTGAGACCACACCTGGGATACTCTATCCAAGCATGGAAAGATGGCTCAAGAAAGATATAACAATTTTGGAAAAAGTACAAAGAAGAGCAACAAAGTTAGTCCCAGAGGTCAGACATCTCACATACCCAGAACGACTAGAGAAATTGGATTTGTATAGTCTTGAGCAGAGAAGACTAAGAGGAGACCTTATTGAGACTTTCAAAATTCTAAATGGCATTGAGAAAAGTGACATGGGCAAATACTTCCAGCTCGCAACAACCAACACAAGAGGCAACAATATGAAATTGTTTTAAACCCAGCTTGTGTAAAGGACTAAGATGTAGACAGGATTTCTATTCTCAGCGAATGATCAACGACTGGAACAACCTTCCTACATATGTAACGAGTGCAAGAAATGTGAATTCCTTCAAATCAGAGCTCGATATGTATTGGAAAGATGTGGGGTTATTAAAGGCAGATGCCTAATGCTTTTTCCCATTAAACTGTAAGTAAGTAGTAAGTAGTAAGCATCAATAGGAAAAAAGGTCCAACGGATGTAGCATCTTTCACGTGACAACCTGACCGTAACACTTCTGGATTGATCTACAAGTAATCCGTTTGTCAACGAAAAACGTGACATGTTTCAGACTAATATTTAAGAGCCAACGAGATTTATATATTTAATACAATAGTCACGTTCAACGGGTGATGGCAGGATATGAACGTTCTTGAGTATATAGAATGGTTTAGCCGCCCTAATTTTCTATTAAACTTTAATTTAAGTTAGCGACTTTCTATTTTTCGACGTTACAAGATAACATGTTGGAAACTTATTGTAATCTATTCTGATGAAATTAAACGAATATTATGGCAGGTTTATTTACAGAGGGGCCGTTTGATCGAAGTGATGAAAGATAATGGAACTTTCACATGTCACAGTCCCGCAATCTCTGATTGGTCAAGACGAGTCAGCATTAATAAGTTATCATGATGTGCATTGTTCACATCCACCAGATTTTCCTTTGACTTACTGTACACGGGAATGTTTCGGAACAGATGATAGGCAGATTACAATATTCAAACAATAATACATACGCGCATTACCTTATTGGGAATAGCTTTGCAATATTAAATGGCTCTGAGGTAAACAAGAGAGTGATACCATTCACAACGTCGCATTTCATATGGCTCAGTAAAGGATTGGTGCGATCCTGTTTACTCATCTTTTGTACAAAATGTAAACACCCAAATTGTTTTCAAATTTGTGCAAGTGATCAATTGGGTCCATTCATTATGGAATCTGTTTTCATGCATCATGTCCTTTTCAAAGGCTTAAAAGTCTTTACAAAAGAGACAGGTCAAACAATTTGCTGAGACAGGCACGCCAGAATTGCAATGGATCGCGTTTAAAAAATCAACATCTTTGTCAGAGAGGCGCACAGGAATTTATGTCGTAACAGTCACGTGACAGATATTTATCTTTCAAAATTTCCTATTGTTGGGTTTTGTTAAATTCCTGTTGCTTGTCATTCCGTCGTATTCACCAGGTTAATATTATTATTGATGGAAATGTGTTCTAAACAATAAATAACACAAAAATTTATGGAGAGAGGATGTGTTTGAAGCAAAATTATTTGATCTAGAAATAGTATGTCAAACTTAATTCAACATTATCGAAACTTATTCAAAAATAGTTTGTCTTGCTTCAGAGTAATAAATGATCATGGCCGCTAGACAAATATATTGCTATTGTGTGAGCATCTTTAGAAGGCTTTACGATACAAATGAAGTCCGTTATTAACAAATTTCAATGGCAATTTTGTATCGATTCCTCGAATCTAAGTCTAATAATAAAATTAAGTCTTTTAAAATGCTATGTTATGATATCTATTTATATAACGAAACCTGACGTAAAGTGCAATCACACAGCGATAAACTAGTGGCATTAACCCTGTCTGAGAATACATTTTAAATATCACTCTTCATAGACAATCCTTGTGAAAGCTATAGCGCGCTGCATCTAGGAAGGTGGATATTAATATTGTTATAACGATAATTTGCAAGAGCTGGTTCCTTTCTCGAGACGTACTTACTTGCATGTATATACTAGATTCTACACTATCTGGACTAGCTCTCATTATGTGAAGGTATTGAATTAGTAACAGAGGGGGCTATACAAAGGTCCAGGCCAGTTGTGTTGTACAGTTAATTGGGAACAACACATGATTGCAATATGTACCCATTTTTACCAGATTGAAAACTGTTGACGTTATATTGTTATTAACTCTTTTGACCTAATCATGGAGATGGAGAAATAACAATGACCTTTGATACTTGGCCAAAGGTCTAAGGGGTGATAGAATCTAGTATTTTTTTCATTCACTGAAAAGGTCTTAAGAAACAAAAGTCAAACAAGCAAGGACAAGGAAAGAAACATTGGAGCGGTTCTTTGGCTGTCTTTCGGTTTGAAGGTAGTAAATAATTGCTTTATGCTGACGATACTCCCTCAGAAATTCATATTTATACGTAAGAACTAAACAATTGTTGTTTTACCATCGAATCCGATGGCGTCATGTTTTGTTTTGATTAAAATCTTCGCGACAACGCCAAATAAACCAAGATATTATTATATCCATCAAAGGTAAGCCACTCACGACCTTTAAATCCATCACTACAACTAAAAGGGAATAGCGGACCAAAACGTGGACGGTAATTAAAAGACAAATCAGAACATTCCATTCCTTTGGAAGTACATGTATTGTAAGACAGACCATATTTTATGTAATTTATGTATGCGAATAAACACTGCGTGGCCCTTTCAATTTTAATGACATTTTAAAACTTAAAATCCCAAATATATAAGATTTACAAAAAACTCTATTGAAGTTTCACCAGGTGTTGAAAAAAAACAACGGCACAAAATGAATTGATGCGCAATAAGAAAGGCTAATAAATCATTGGCAATTGCATGGAGATTAAATTTGATTTATCTAAAGTTATTAAAAAGACAATTCACGATCCCTCGTTCCATGACATAAGTAAAAAGTGATGTTTTTAACAGGGACCAAGAATGTATATTTGTAAGTGTGTGGTTCTGTGTAGATTCGTCTTCTCTGCAAGAAATTTAGCAATTGCATTATATTCTGGTCTGTAAACAGAATGAAATGTATATATATCAGTAGCCAACGGCGGAGTATTATGGTACATCTATTTGCTCTTAATCGAAAACACATCAGAATCAAATGATATCATGACAATAAGCTTTGTCGAAGCACTATTGAAATTCATTAATGGTAGGTGACATATCGTGATCCGATTTATCAAATGACGTTTTCTCCTATTGTGGTTAGAATATCACCAAAACATCCCATTACAAAATTTTGAGTAAATTGGTTACTGCGTTTGATATAATGACAAATCTTGATATAAAATTGATTGATGGAGCCCAAATTTATTGCTCGTGCTTAATGAGTAAAAAATATTGGGCCAGAAGCAGGCGAAAACTATAGCGAGACCAAAAAAAAATAGTGGGCGAAAAGTCATTCAATTTATAGATTATGTTTTGGTCCGAGTTTCCATACAAAAACATACTAATGTACAAAATTTGTCCATAGGCTAGTATTGGTCGACCTTATTTGGAGACTTAAATTTCACTTGTTATGACGTCTCGTATAAGGTCAGAATTACCTTTTCAAACACAAATAAATGAGCCTTGTGCACAAGTGATCTAAATTTATAATATAACAGAATTTTAATGATTTGTAATTGGTTCAAGAATTTGGTATGTCCAAACAGTTACAATATTTAAGATTTACTTAATTGTTTAAAACACAATGCTCCACTAATCTCCACAAAAAGTGATTGCAGTTCAAAAACGATGATATGTCCTCACCGCTTTTTTCCTTTGAAGACTTCAAAAATGAAGATGCAAATCCCGCTTAATTACCGTGTGCAAAAAGTTCGTTCCGCCCTAATGCCCAACTTCCTCTGAGCGCCATCAATGCGGAAGTACCTCTCTATTAAATAATGCCCTGGGGTGACAAGGTGTCAATACCCTACAGCGTGAAAGCTTTTAGAAAATTCTCATATTTTGATTATAGTTTTTGAGCAGAGTTTGTACATTTGGACGAATTTAAAGGTTCTACAACCTCGGGGATTAAAGATGGCGCCCAAGAAAAAACCAATGAAAACTTGGAAACGATGAGAGGACTGGCTAGGAAGTGGAGAAAGGAAGGTAAAACCAATAAGAAGAAAGTTGTGGTCGATTGAAAGAAAGGGTTTTTGAGACCCCCGATTACAAAACCAATAGAACAACTCACAGAACGAGCCCAGCTGTATGGAAAGGCGTTAGACAATAATAAGGATTATCTAGCGTCATTGGATGAACGGGAACTGGGTTAGAGCGTGGTTCGAAGGTTATCGACCATCAAGGAAAGAATAACTTAAATAAATCGGTAAGTGACATCCAGTTAATTTGAAATAATAGTCTTCTCAAAATTGGATATCAATTAATTTTGTAGTTTATTTTAAAATCCGTTAAAATGGTTTCCCTTAAGGGGGAAGAACGTAGTTTTGTTTTTTCTTTTTGAACACGGTATAAATCCGCAGTTAATATTCCCTTGGAATCTTCTCAGTCCTGAGAAGATAACTTTTGTCCAGCGTTCAGACGACCAGTTACATAGTCCCTCGACACACTTATTCCACCTATCTCAGTCCAGAATAATCACCACGATTTCTATCTGTCCCACATTTTTGGAATCCTATTTGATTCCCAGCACTTTCGGCTTCAAGACGACATAGAATAATTACAGCACCCTGCTCTCATGGAATTGAAAATATAATAAATACTGGCACTGTGTGGAGCCATTACTCTACCCTATTGTAGATAAAACTAGCTATAGAACCGTATTCAATAGCCAGCCAATGTTGGTGGACAAGATAACGCATTCCAGTACTACACATTCACCTGTCAATGATCCCTCTGCAATCGCTAAACTTTGGATCGATTGACAGCTTAATGTATTGTATTCCTGGAATGTCAGCATCTTGTCCACAACATGTCTGGTGGCTGCCGCATAATGATACGGTCTATACCATACGTAAGCTGATTGCAACTGCTGCCGGCGAGACTTAACTCAAATCTCAAATATATACTGACTTCACAACGTTCCCAGTCTAAAAATAGACATTACAACAGCATCATGCCTACAGAACCTGAACACATCACTTTCCATTTTAACTCTATGGGAAAATTCCCTGATCTTAACAATGTTTTGATCTCAAAGCATAAACAAGCCGACTCGTTGCTAAGTTTAGCATTCTTGGGAATTCCCAATCACCTGTGCTATTTGTCAACAATTATTCCCCTTTCCCTATCTCCCGTGAGAAATCTTTTCCTCAAATAAAATGTAAATCTAATTAATATTTTAATCAGAAAAGGGAGGAATATAACACACTAAGGTATGAAAAAGATTGAATTTCTTCGGATACAAAAATCTTAATTTTGATAGGGTTCTCGATTGGGTTATCCACATTTTAACAATAATAAAAGGATTTTAAGTCTATCTGGTATGCACCTTTTTGGGCTTTAAATGACATAACGTTTACACTTTGTTTAACATCAAGATGAAGTGTTAACCCATAACCTATATCGAAGGCATATAAGCGTTTAATAAATGATATTAATCGATACATAACGGGTCGATGGAATGCAAATATGGCATAGAAGTGTAGAGGTCAAGGTTGATTGTACTTGAACCAAAAGAAAAGATGCTATCAATGGAAGCAAACGATCGGCCCTAATTGACTCATTCATCT
>JAMKCH010037037.1:0-14839 GCA_023653785.1 Ophioderma brevispina
ACACAATTAAGAAACTGAGTACACTGCATGAGGGTTTGATCAATTCAGGATTAATCTTCTGCCGGCAGAAGAAAAAAACGACATAGGAGAATGGGACTTGCGCCATTTGGGAAGATTGAAAGTGGCAAAAATAAATCCCACCACCACCAAATTAGCAAAATAAATTGGAAATTTGCTTTCAACATTTGCTAGTTTCAACATGCCAACACCGCGATCAACACATTGGCTCACATAATGAAATGAATATTGGTGTAAAGGCTCGATCAGTCGCGCTTCCAATCCAGTGGGCATTCGGTGACAGGACTGAAAAATAGGTGGTCTTTGGGTGAGAGACAGCCAACTTTCCAAATACAGGGGTTTTTCCGAGTGACAATGTCCAATATGAGTTTTTGGGTTACAATTGTTCCCTTAAATAGGGGTCTTTGGTGACAGTGGTAAAATTTCAAAATATCTGGTCTTTGGGTGAATTTTAAAAGATATGGGTCCTTTAGTGAACAACATGCTGACAAAGGGAGACTTACAGCATACGTGTCGCTTCAAGATGGGATCCCCCCCCCCCCGGACAACTGCTCACCGAATTATCTGATTTGTCCTGCTCAAGTTGCAATTCTCTGTTTAAGGTTATCCAAACATGTTTGGGAAGGTTGCGGCTGATTTCAACAATGCCCCATAAAAAAGAAGTCGGGTGGGGTAAAATCTGGTGATTTTTTGCAAATCTACCTCCTGGTTTAAGGCCATCACTCAAGAATATTGTAAACGGCTGTCGAATTCTGTTGGTGTGTGGAGTAGCACCGTCCTGTACCGAGATGCCCAAATTGTCGATATTTTTCGGGAGCCGAATCTCACAATTCTTTAATCATTGTCTTGGACACGCTGATCATTTGGCCATTTCAAGGATTAGGACTTCTCCATTTATTTTCGGCGAAAACGAAGGTCCAAATACGCCACCGTTTGGCAACAATGCCAATCTGCACTGTAATATTTGGTCTTGTGTCCCTCTTCCTTCCTCTCAAAGCAAGTCCAAGAGGCTTTGACCGAGTGGGACATACTGCCATGCTTTTTGCTCATCTCTTACAGAAGTTTCTGCCTCCGCTACCGCGAATGCCCATGGAAAGGCAAGGATCCGATTGAAAGTACTGATCAAGCCAATAGCATTGCGGAGAGTTTTCTGGAGCCCATGCAGGTAGATGTTTGGAAGAGCATTTTGGACCTTTACTACTTTCCAAACATCCAGCCGAGGGCGTCCAGAATGAGTTCCTGTTTAGTCGAGGCTTGTCCTGTGACGTTGTAATTTGCACATGTTTGCGTACAAAGTGGGCCGACATGGACATCTTGTATATGGAAAGTTGCTACGAAGTGTTTGTGAAGCTCGCTTACCATTAGGCCCTTGGCTGGTGTGTGGAGCGATTCATATGTTCTCCCCATGTTCTGTGGCTCTGAAAATTCTGACAACAACCAAGATCCTTGGTTTCAAAAATTTGAGCTTTGTCCTAGCCATACTGACTTGTCGCACTACATCTGCACAGGTTCAGTGAATTGTCAACTGTACGGTCTATGCAGGCATCACAAGTCAATTGAAACGACATTAATATATTCCTAAACTGGCTCTAAGTAGGCCTATGCATTTTTTCTTTATAATAGTGGTATCAACTCGACCCACACAGTGGATAAACTTTTTTAACCTTCTGTATGTCTTCCTGATAGAGTTTCTCATTTTTTTCTTTTTTAAATTTTTTTCTTCGACCCAAATGGCCCTTAACGAAGCGTCCGGGCGGCAAACGCCGAAATCGCCCCCAACGCCACAGTCCGCCCCTGTACCTCATAATGGTTTACCGAAGGTTTCTTTCCGTTTGAAAATTAACAGGAGTTCTGTACCACAATGCAATGCCCTAATATGTACGTAACACTGATGATGTACCAATGCGCCCAGCCAGCCTTGTAACAAATTCAATGAATAAGTAACTTTTTATTTAGAAAAGAACGGAATGGGCCATGTCGAGGGTTGAGAATCAAAAGGACGTACTCATCACTGAATAAATATTAAAGAATTTCTTTAATTCTGCTGTTCATAATTAAAAATTGTTCTTGTTTTAACTCAGTTTAAATCGTTCTTCGTGCGTGCAGTCAAAATCACAGTGGAAGATCCTTCCCTAACCCTCTGACAGTTCTCATCCCCAGGTCGCAGCTGGAATTCCTCTTGGGAACCTGAAGACCTCACAGTCATGTATTATGTGGCTAATGGTTTGCGGCTCTCACAATCGCAGTTTGGTTAAAGTTCTACTCCGATCTCGTGAAGAATTTCCCTGCACGACCAACGCCAGCCCTGAGCCCGCCGAGGTCGACCCATGCTTTCCCTTCAAGGTCACAGCCTTTGTGCTTGCCAAGAGTGGGCTGTCCCAAACTGCATTTAAGGTGCAAAGTAGAGGATGACCATGCTATACCACCGTCATTGATCCAGAATGATCGATAGGGTTACTGTGACTGCAGTGTCATGGGGATTGGGGCAAAGTGACCCCGCTGAACCCGATCCCCAAAGGGTGTCCGGTTGGGGGACCAGTGCCACCAGTCCATCACATATTTTGGCGAGCCCTATCGTCTTGAAATTCGCCTAAAGTTTGCAGAAGCTATGCCGGACAGAATGGAAGATATTCTACCGGCGTCGCCAAAAGGCAACCACTAACAAGTTCATTGCAAGTCATTCAGAACGACCATCAATCTTGTTGGTGGGAATGTACACTGTGACTCCATACCGGTGCACCGTATTCAGCAGTGGAGTATGCCAAGCAGCAGTTGCTGTAAGGTGTCAAAATATCACCCCATCCAGTTCCTGCGAGTCTTCTGAGGAGTTTGACACGAGACTGCGTCTTGGAAGCGACTTCCTTGGTGTGTTGATTGAAAGTACGGCTGCGGTCCAAAGTGGGTTATATGTTTGCTTACAGTATCATATATGAGCTTATATATGTTTACATTTTGAGTAATGAAATATGCTTATAGAAATATTAAACATCGCATTTCTCAAAAGCAGTATTCAAGCCTGAAATGAAAGAAAGTACTTTTATAGTTTCTTTCAGTGCTGAGTTTACGTCCTTCCTGATTTTCAACCCTATGTGACTGTACCTTTTAAGCAATATAATATATATATGATGAATAACTAAGTTAATATTAAAATATGAAATGGATACAATTTCATATATTTGTGTGATGTGTACATTTTATTTGTTTGCATTTTATAAATCATAAACTCAAGCCCCTCCTTTACCCTTTGATTTAAAAAAGCACCTTTTTTGAAGTCCATTTTTCTCAATTTTGCAACTGCATTGGTTACTGGCAATGGTAAGTTTTGGTCATTTGAGCCAATTCCGTGACCGTGGAGAGTATAGCATCATTTCTCAGTGGATTGTGCCTTCTATGGAGGTTATCGACCAACTTAGCGGGGTGCCCCTTGTGAAAGTGTGGAAGGAATCCAGGAGGGGATTCACTATAGCAGGGTCAAAAATTAAAATGCTTGGATTGCTGTAAAAAGGTAACCGTTTATTCGTCTTGTTACAAGTATTAAAAAAAGGTATAGTTTTTGTACTACTTACCTGTTATGGTATGGAGATGAAAGCAAAATCTCTTCAAATTTCAAAGGTCATCGCGAAAGGTTAAAATCTTGAATTTGCTCACATTTTCCGTTAAAATGGCGAACACGTTAACGTTATTTGTAGTTGGCCAGTTTTTTACAATCCAATCTCTTTTTGTATTGCGAGAGAATCCGAAGCTTTTTCTGGATGTTTCTGTCCCCTACGTTTGAGTATGGACGAAGTCCAACTCCACCAAAACTCCACCCATCAATTGGAAACTAACTATAGTGTATTTTCCCGTGTGTGACCTTTATGTGTGTGACCTTGACCTTCATGTTGTGCTTAGGTTTATCCGTGGTCATTTGACCAAATTAGGTTATAGGCCATTTCCATGCAATTGACCTCTAGATCTTTGGGTCACTCTGACACCCTGATAATGTCAGACTGTCCCTCCTCTACCTTCATGCAATTCTCACCCATATGTCAAACATAACGAAATGCACAGCCAAACAAGTGGGGCATACTCTAACACAAATTGACCTCATGATGACCTTTGGGGTCGCTCTGAAACCATAACAAAACGTCAAGCTTCTTCCCCTACCTTCATGCCAAATAGCCCTCATATGTCACAGATAAACAAAAATACCATACCCCGGACACAGATCTCATTTTTAGTCGGGTGAAGTCAAAAAGATTTACCCTCGATTTCAGAAAAACTATTAAAAATATTTAAAACAAGTTCAGACTTGTTTTGTTTAGACGAAAACAATAGCTATTATATCTACTATCACTTGGTAAAAAATCGAAAGTTTACGTTTCGCAATTGCAGATATGGTAAATGCCGAAAGCCGCAAAAACCATATTTTGACCACGTTTGTAACAATTCTTCACGGTCCACAGTAAGAAAAAGCCATTGATTTACTGTCATCTAAATTGCTTAATAACTTTGTATTTTCTTCTAATAACGCATTTCATAAGCCGTACAACTGTGATTGATTTATTTTCTTAAAAATGTTTAATGACAGTAGCTCAACAGGGTCAGGAGGGAAGTGTCGCATTGTCCCCTCCCCCATTGCCTGACCAGAAAAAAGCTTACAACAGGAAAGTGGAAAAAGGACAAGCAATGGGAGTAGAGAAAAGAGAGGGAAGGGAGAGAAGAAGATTGCGATGCAAAGGGAAAGGCGATGGACCTAAATAAAATGTCCTGTATTTTCAACTATTGTATTTCCCCAAAAGTAACCCCCACCCCATCGAGTTATGAAGGAGTCGGCGGGAAAATGTGTGTCAACCGGCTGTAATTGCACAGATTTGCCTACATATTGCATTCAGTTGTCCGCGAAAAGATATTTGAACAATTTCACATTTATGAAGTATTGCTTCAAATTTGGGTGTAAGATTCCCTTATTTGTTTATTGATTTCGGCAATGACTGAATAGTTTGACATTTTCTTCATGAGTTTACCAAAAGGTATCAAGCAAGCAAAGAATGTCATGATGTAACTGGTGTAAGACTCATCCAAAGCCCTTTGAGACCAAATTCCACAACAGTGAATCCCGTGGACAGAGGGAAAAATGGGTACCTATCTTTTAAGTTAGGTCATAACTTATCGCAATGCAAAGTCCAAAAATCAAAATTTCGCTAATAGGTAATAATTATGTTTTATATGTGAAGTCTGTATCTTGGTAGATTTTTCACTGCAGTAGAAAAATTCAAACAAAACGAGTGTAACAATACTTTTGACTCACGTAGTAAAATAGGTGAATCCGGCCACCCCCGTTCGCGGGGAACAAAACCGGGTTTAAAATTTTGAAATTTACTACTATAAGATGATTGGATTGCAGTAAAAGCTTACCAGTCTAACCTTGTTAAAAAGAATTTAGAGATCTAAGACAAAACTCACCAAATATCACACTTCATTTCAAATTTTTCTACTCTTGGGGGGGGGGGGTGATTTCTTTAGAAACGGTCTCAAGCATTGCCCCCTCTTTTGCTTATCGAGATAAACAATGCAATTGACCTCCCGTTGATCCCTGGAGGAGTTTAGAAAATGTTTTTTGCAAATATTTTTGTTGCAGTCTTTGAGGAAAGATTAACAATTTGAGCCAATTTTAAAAGAAAATTGGCAAAATATCCCTTTGTGTGACCTTTGCATGGTTGTTTATCGGTTTATCTCACTCTTTGTTAATCATGTAACATGACATGTTGGTTACCTTTTGTACAGCAATCCAGCATTTTTTCACAATTTTTTGTTGCGCCTGAAACGAACCTTTCATGGAGGCACATACTAAGTAAAATTCTGTGTGTCCCGTCCGTATGACGCGGTTAACCTTTTTAAAAATGCTCTGCAGGCTAAACGCTATCCCCGATTTACTTCAAACTTGATAGGATGAGTGCCTCATTTATGTGTACCTTTTCGCTGGCATTATTTGCATATTCAATGAATTTTAATTAGCTTATGTGCATATGTTTTCAGACATTTCGGTAACCTTTTTTGAAATACTCACACATGCTTTCAAATAAACGCTAATCCCTATTTTACTTGAATACTTGGTAGAGTGATCGAGTGGAGGTCCCCAAATTGTTATCTTTGGCTGCATTATTTGCAAATTCAGGAATTTAAATAGCATATTTTGGCCGGTCAAAATAATAACCCTTTCCCCACAATTCCTTGTGGGCAAGTTTCATCTGGAGTTCCATAAGGCTAACTGGTAGACATTGGAATGAAGCGGGCTGAAGACTTTTCTCGACCTGATTAGATGTTTTGGGCAAATTTCGGTAAATTACATATGCCAATGAGCTAATTAAATACTGCAAAAATAGCGTAATGCTATAATTTTTTGAAATGGTACATTGGATATGCAAATTCCTATCACTGCATGAAACCCATTATGGTGTGCATCTTTTCCATTTGAAAGTCCCTGATACATGCGGCTTAGGTATGCAAAGGAGCTAATAAATATGCATAATTGCTGTAATCTAAAATGTACATCGATAATGCAAAATTCACACTTTGCTACATGAAAACCTACTATACCTTACATCTTGTGTGTAAATCATAGTGGAGCAGGGAAGGTTGGGTTTTGGGGAGGGCAGGGTGGGGTGTTTAGTGGAGAATTGGGGTGCGTCGTTGGAGGGGTGGGGTGCATCAGGTAGGTCGGGTGGTTTGCATCTGGGTAGGGTCGGGGTAGTGTGCGTCGGTCTCGGTGCGTCGCGGAAAGGTGGGGTGTGTCGGCGAGGGGCCGGGATGACCTCGTGTTACCTTATGTGACCTTGGTGACTGTGTCACCTTGCTGACCGTGGTGACCTTGGTGACTTCTTGTGACCGTGTGACCTTGTGACCCCCTGCTACCTTGGTTACCTCATTTGACTTTGGTGACCTCATGTCACCTTTGGCCCATTCACAACTCGGGTTCCGGGGAGTGTGTCGGGTGGGATGCGATGGGAGGGGGTGGGTGTGGTCAGGGAGGGGAGCAGGTGGGGGTCGTTGGTATGTGTCAGGGAGGGGGTGGGTGCACGGGGTAAGGGTGGAGGTGGGGTGAACCCTCCTGTGGACCTTGGGACACCCCATGTGACCTGTTGACCCCATGTGACCTTGTTGACCCTATGTGACCACTGGTAACCCCCACGGTGACCGGTTGGGTTAACCCAGTTGATCTTTGTGACCTCGTCACCTTTTACCCCATTCACAAACTGATGGCAGACAACATTAGCGCTCCAAGACCGCGATTTTTTTATACAATTTCGGTGACCTGTAATGACCCCATGTGACCTTGTTGACCCTATGTGACCCTGGTGACCCCACTTGACCTTTGTGGAACCCATGTGACCTTTGTGACCTCATTGTCCACCTTGTGACCCTCATGTCACCCTTTGACCCCATTCACAAACCGTGAGGCAGACAACATTAATCGCGATCCAAGACCGCCGAGTATTTTTTATACCATTCGGTTCACTTTTTTTTAAAATGCTCCTGCTGGCTAAAACTATTCCCCGATTTTACTTCAAACTTTGTCATTTTGTATCCTAACAAGCTCTAGACCACCAAATAACACACAATGGTATAGTTGTGGGTATATTTGGGTAATATGATATTACAGAACTACAATATTTGGGGGGTGGTATTAGTGGTATGTATCTTATCATTGACATATAATTGTGGTACACATTCACGTACATCCCGCACCCGACCCGCCCTAAGTAACCTATAAACCAAGGTTCCCCGGGCCCGGAACTTCTCTTGGCAGCCCGTACAGTTGTGGGCCCTATGGTGCAGCTTGTTGTTGTGTATTAACTGGGGGTATATTGTGGGTATATGATGGTTACTCAATTTGGTATCGTTATGATTTCAACTACACTAATAAGCATATACCCACAATATAACCACAATCACATTTTGTGGTAGTGTGTGGTTCTATGGACGGTGCAAAGTATGATGAAAGTTTGTGGTATATTGTGACTGGGGTAAGTCCTCACAATATCCAGCCTGCATTGTTAGGGTTAAAACACTGCTCTCCAGTGCATTTGTCTCCTTTCTCATCTCATTTGCCAAAACTTCATCATAAAGCAAGTGATCGCGAAACCAGGCGAGACTTGCGGTTGCAAACCGCATTGTTAAACGTATTACTGATTTAAAATGGAAAATACCATTGTACTTCGTCCCTTTCATTCATTCAGTACATCGGTGGAGAATCGGCAGCCTCTGACCTTTTCCAATCCGATTTTTTGCCGATTTTGCAGAATCAGCCCCTAAATCCCTGATACAATATGGTTAATCTCTAATGGATTGAATCCCTTTGGATTCCACTTTGACCTCAACTGAGAAAATGAACTTGCTCTCACAGTCAAAACAGTCCACATAACCTAATTATTATACTGTATAAGTGGAAATTTGCGCATACAGATATTTTTGCGATTTTAAACAGTTTGCCATGTGCGAGAAGAATTTAATTCCGGCTATGATATCAATGCAATCAAAATCTATTGATAGTGATTTTCGAGTTTTTATAGACATCTGATCCGCTATTCTATCCAATTTGGCAAAAATATGACTTTGTGTTCTTACTTGGGTGGGGTGACCCGATCATGGTTCAAATTTTCATGTTTTCTGCCTCTTGTGGAAGCATATCGCCAATTCACATTGATTACACGAGGTAACTGTTTTGGTAGGTAAATTGGTCCAGCCGTTGCATAGTAGAAGCAATAAGGTGGTTCTCGAACACATTTGCCCCTCATCGCATCAGAAAATGTTTAACATTGTATGTGTACCACTTCAAAATTGCAATGACGTAATGCCCCCTTATCCATCACACAACCCTTTGACCACAATCTCTGACACCTCATATGGGGTTTGGGTCAGTGCTTAGTAACAAACCACGTTTGATATGTAGCATTTGAATTGGAGGCAGAAACCTGAGATGGATTTAGTTTTCAAAGAATGTCCTTTAGAGCCCACATGGCATCTTATCCAATTTGGGGTACACCTCATATGGGGCCTTGGGTCAAATGCTGACCAATTTTGGTTATCATAGCATTTGAGTCTCGTGGTAGAAAAAATGGGATAAGTTTCAAGAATGCCCCTTTAATTCAACCCAAATGGACTGCTAACCCCAATTGACGTATACACGTAATTATAAACATCGGTGGGGCAGCGTTCTTCTGACAAGTTTGACTGCAATTGGCCCAAGTATTTGGGCAGGAGATCAAACTAACCGGGAATGCAGACACAATAACATAAACATACAAAAAGTTATTTCCTTGCTCTGAGCACGCTTCAGAGGGCAAGACAAAAATGTATTGGCCCATTGGTCAGTATGTTGTGACTGTGGTCGGCAACATTTATTTCTAAGGGTTTTGTCTTAAAGGAGAACCGTACAAAGAATATATTATACAGGCATACTCTGTAGACGAACAAGGCGAACTCGTAATTACGCGATGCGTAAATATGTCTCCGCCGAATATCGCGATCACTGAACATGCCGATAAATACACGACACACATCCCCCCTCCCCAACACCCTGCAACACCACCCCTCCCCTACACACACAAAAACCCCCCCCTCCCACCCCCACACCACACTACCCCACCCTTGTCCTCAACACCCCACCCCATCCCCACCACCAAATAGCACATTTTAAAAATAGCGCCCCAATTTTCAAATTTGTGAGATTTGTGCAGTTGTGTTGGTAATTGTCGTAAACTTACCTGTGAACGGTTATGTTCAAAAGTGTGCATGTCATAAAGGGATTTTGTAATTAACTTTGAGGACCTCGATCCCAATTCAACGCCAGCACTGGAAACAGTAAATTTCTGCTTTTCATTTAAAATCTATCAGCACAATCCACAAAAGATGCTTACTTGACATTGTAACGCTAATTGGTCGAGCGTTGACACATACCTGCATTATTTCCGGCTATTTCATTTAGTAGTCAAACATGTTACAGAGTGGTTCATCAATCATCACAAATCAACAACGCTGCATCCATGCGTCCGCGGATTTTTATCCACTAGGGCGGATTGTTAGCCGCCGAGCGGGCTAAAATACGCGGACGCATCGATGCAGAGTTGTTGATTTTTGATGAACCACCTGAACAGTTTTGAATCCCTTTCAACAACAACAAATCTCTGTATGAAACTTATTAAATATCGTGTATAGAGAACATAAATAGTCTCACTTATACACTAAAAGTTCCCATTTCGACCAAAGCTTTCCTAGACTATATTTTTTATAAAATCTAAAGCAAAACTATAGTTTTGTTTGTTTGTTTATTTGCAGTTTGCACCTGATGAACTTGCGCGTACTCAGAGTTCTAATGTGACGAACAGCGCGTCGACTAAGCGTACCGCGTAAACACACTTCCATGAAAACTGCGCCTGGCGTGGCACGATAATTTGCATATCAACCTGTGGTTGATAACGAATCAACAACGGTATGTTCCTGTACAATGAGATACGGTGAGTTGTTGAAATTGGAATGACGCATTTAGTGGCCGTTGAATTATTATCAGAATCCGATATTAAGTTGTCTAATTACAAAATTCCTTCTTATGTGACACTCAGGTATATTTTACTAGCCAATTACCAATGCAACTGCAAAAATCTCAAACTTTTTGGAAAATTGGGGGTGCTCGTCAAAAAAAAATGGCTATTGCTTTAAATTTCACATTTATATGGACTTTCTCCTGAAACCAAAATTTCAATTTTGTAGTAAAAGTGAGGGGATGAGGTTGTTGATCACGTCACCCACCTTTTGAGTTCTTACCCCTTGGACTCAAGAAAGAAAATACAACCACAAAGAATTTTTTTCCTCTGCCTTGGGGCAGGGTTTATTTGCTATTCAATAGAGCTTGACCTATTTCAATCCAGTCAAAGAACTGATCATTTTGAAAGAAGCTGGATGCCAAAGTCCTTTACTATATTTCTGTAAACAGATTTCCCCCCCTAAGAGTACATCAATGTCTCTGTAGAAAGTCTTACAGCTGTTCCCATCTTTGTCAATTTGCTCTGCATTTGGCAACAGAAAGCATATGCAGTTACAATGTTCTGTTCTTAAGAAGATGGCAATCTTGTCCACTCCAGGGGAAAAATCCAGTGCTATGTTTGATGATTATGTTGATGATAATGGCTACTGGCAGTTTACTTCTTCTTGGACACACCCACGGTACGACCTCTTCTGCCTGTAGTCTTGGTGTGCTGACCTCTCACACGCAGGCTGAAGAAAAAAAATTGAAAAACTAATCAATATCATATTGTCTTATTCAAATCAAGTTGATTACTTATTCAATTAAATACAAACTTATCAGTGAAACGTTGTGTTGCCTGCCATCGCGGTTTGCCAATGGGAGTCGCACTTTGGTGATGTGAGTTCACATAGGAGTCATCAGAGGTCACCTCTTGACACAAATGAGCCTTAAGCCAGTGGTTGTTCTGACCAACTATGAAGTTTAATCAGTGAACACATATGTGAGAAATGACAAACTGTTAACCTTTGTTTACGGTCACAGCTCTGAGTCGACAGCGGAAAATGCTATCCCTATGTGTATTCCTGCTAAAAGCAGGAGACAAAATCTAGAAACATTGGCATGCTCCAGTGCTTGTGAGGGTTTGGATGGGTCTATACTCTGGCTCATAATTTCTTGGACATAACAAACACATGCGTTGATCGTTGCATGTACAGTATGTGTCTACATGCAATGCGATGGTGCGCTGTTTTGTTGGGAATGCGGGCAAATGTTCTAAACTGTTCAAGAAATTATGAGCCAGAGAAAGTGCAAATTAGAAAATTACAAAAAAAATACGCCGCAAATGAACTTACCCCCAGTAATGTCTAAGACCTCTGTGTGCCCTGATCTTCTTGAGGCGCTCCAAGTCTTCACGGAGCTTGTTATCCAAGCTGTTGGCCATCACCTGACTGTATTTGCCATCCTTGATGTCCTTCTGTCTGTTGAGGAACCAGTCTGGGATCTTGTACTGGCGTGGGTTGCCAAGGATAGTTACAACCTTCTCAACCTGCACAGGAAAAAAATTACATGTTATGTAATAAAGATTTGCCAATGCCAAACACCAAAATAAAATTATTCCCTCCCAAAGATGGTAAGCCCCATGTCTATCTCAATGAAGTGGATGCCCCCCCCCCAGCCCTCTGCAATTGCCTGCCATCCATCCGTAAAAATCAACTTTTTGGGGTTTGTGTGTCCAGCTATGCATTTCGCCGCCCTTTAACATACGGATATGAAATTTGGTATGGTGGTAGAGCTCCGACGTTACAGGTTTTGTGATCACGTCGATGATTGTGGGTCAATTTGGGGTCAAAGGTCATCAAGGGATCATTATTGGGTAACTTGGCCGTGCTTTCACGTATGCGAGTTTTGGTATGGTGGTAGAGCTTCACCGTACAAAGGTATGTGGTCACATTTTCGAGGGGTCATTTTGGGGTCAAAGGTCATCAAGGGATCATTATTGGGTAACTTGACCGTGCTTTAGGATATGAGCTTTAGTATGGTGGTAGGGTTTCGCCGTATGAGTTTTGTGGTCATGTTTTCGACGGGTCATTTTGGGGTCATTACTGGGGCATTTACCCATGCTTTGACGTATAGATATGAAGTGCCCGGGGCCAGTACACCTTAATTTCTGAAAACATTCCAGTATACTCATCTAGCAGGTATACCCGCGGGTTCCCCGCTAGTTTATTTGTGGGGGCACATGAGGTGCAGCGGATCAGCGCTCGCCTCATAAGCATAAGGTGTGGGTTCAAGCCCCGCTGTTGTCAATTGTGTGGTGCACTCGGGCAATGCACCTCACTTCGCCTCTCTCCACCCAGGAGTATAAATGGGCACCGGCATATGCTGGGATGCAAAACAGACTCGCTGTGCGGGAGGAGTGGCGAACCCCTCTACAGCACATTATATGAGGGAGTCGGCCCAAACGCCAAGACAGAGATGGGCACTCCGTCTGTGGGCGCACCATTCATCACATTTGCAAATATCCTGTACTTCTTGTCACATAGGATTAACACTACCACATCATAGAACGACAATCACGGCGGGGAAAAAAACGGCAAGACGGGAAGCTCGTTGCCGGGAAATCCTGCCGACTCGCGGGAAATTTTAGTGACGCAAAAAGAAAAGATCCCAAAAAAAAATAGGAAAAAATCAACGAAAAAATTGTGATATATAAACAAAGGAAAACTAGTAAATAATAAGGGAAACAGAGTAAAATAACCATTAATTGAATATAAAAGTAGGAAAATGGGTTCCTTGAGTACCAGTGTGTTTATCTTGATAAAAATCTGAGACGAAAATAGCTTCGTCTCGGGATAAAATCACCACAAAATCTAGCGCAAGAAAGCCGACCATCATCAACTTTGTAGCAAATGTCATTCAATGTCATCAGCGCACGTGTATCAACTTAGTATCAGCTCCAGTATCAATCGGGTCGAGGTCGATCTGTTGTATTTATTTAGAAAATGGTTTCTTTTTCGTTGGAAAATATTTAAATGCGAAAGGATTTAACAATAGTGTATGTAAGTTCATGACAATTTGATTGATTCTGTAAATTTTAATATAAAAATTTAATAAAGGATTAAAAAATAAACTATTGCCCACGTGGCTGAATCTAGCAAATAGACATCAAGCATAGCAAAATGGGTGATGGTGATGTCGTACACACAAGCTCGTCTTCCATCACTTATCTGTGAAAATAACATGGGGACGGACTTGAACAACAAATATTTTCAAAGTCAAATCAGCAAACAGTCAGAAAACTTTGATATGCATGGTGTAAGTAATCTTAGCTTCTCGTGGTATTTTGATTGGTATGTGGTAAATTAAGGGGTCGAATTGGGCACAATCTATAACGATGGAGCTTACATATCGCTTAAAAGTGTTAAAAAAGGCGCACAAATAGCTTCATTGCAACTCGATTTTTTTCAAAAAAGCTTCAGCTTCTGAGGGGGGAGATCCCACTTCAGACCACCCCCCACCCCCCCCCCACCTCCCCCCCCCCCCCCCCCCCCCCCCCCCCCCCCCCCGTTGCCGCTAAACATCGCGATGGCTGCAAAACAAGCCGTATAAGTCACTTGGGAAATCTGACTTCCTTGCGAGGAAAAAATTATTTTTTCCAGCCGTGACGACAATAACAAGCAAAACTAGGACCTCAGTTGCCTAATACTGATACTGCTCCTAGTACGTTACAAAACTAGTTTTTTGGGCAATGATGGACCGTTGCCACCGAGACCGCTTCCCCTCAGAACCCCCTGCTGTCTATTGCCCTTAGGCCCCTGTCCCCTGTGGAGATCGCCAAAAACCAATGCTTTCTATTGCATTGAGACATCCCCGCACCATAACAGGCTGTTTTCAATCGCCATTTTGTATCCCACCAAGCCTACTTTCCCGAAGTACCGCAGGGTTTCCCCCGACATTGTCTGTACGGGGATCTTCCAAATTTTGGCAAATGTGTCAATGGTCAAATTTGTGAACCAAGAAGTAAAGTGTACATTCTGGTCATTGTTTCGCATTGCCTTTTGGCCGTCTTCCCTCAGAGGGTGATGGAAAACCAATTGCTATCTATTGCCCGTGTGTCGTCTTCCCCTCAGGAGAGCCATTGCTGCCTATTGCTAGTGAGACTACAAAGGTTAATTTCCGCCATTTTTTGTTGGAGGGAAAACGGCGCTCACGGCAGTGCCAAGGGCACAAATTCTTGGTATTGCGGTGGGAACTTCAGGAGGACACTTTGTATTGCTTTCTATTGCCTTTCTGACGTGTTATACCTGGGTGAAACCT
>JAMKCH010037038.1:0-14194 GCA_023653785.1 Ophioderma brevispina
TTATATAGGTTTATACATTCATAAGGGTTCAGGTTAATACCGTTGTGCTGACATGTGATAAAAAGGATGCGCTTTTTAAGGAAAAAAAAGGTGATTTTGAGGCTAAAATTCTAGGACGCTTTATATATTGTATAAAACAGAAATTCTTAAATATAAATTCAGAGATTGATAGATGCCATATGATTAAAATTTGTTTTGCTAAGAAATTCAGTAAATTCTTGATATTCTTAAGTTTGTAGCTCAAAAACGTGATTTTTTGACCCAAAAAAAAGCACCCCTGCCACCAAAGTTTTTGACACAACCATCATTTTTTTAAAATTATTTATATTATCTTCTCTAATAGAAGTGGTTGCGTTTTGTGTACCGAGGGGCTGGGTTTGTCGACATTTTTGCAGTCCAAACCGCTCACTAATGCAGTCATTTAGCAGATACCACTGACAGTTTTACAGCTTTACTCAACTAACTTATTCCAACCCCCCCAAAAAAACCTCTTACAAAGTACGATGCACGCCATAAACTATCTTAACACTGAACTGCATAAGGGTTTGCACTTCCGTTAGTGCATAAGGGGGGGGGGGGGGCTCATAGGGGACCCATTCATTATATAACCACTTTCCCAAAGGATTTTTAGATGAAATCCACCCGTTAGAGGATCCAAAGACTCAACAATTAAGAAAATTAAAACAAACTGAATAAAATTGTTCAGTAAGAAAATTAGGCAAAACCATTGATTTTAATTTTGCGTCAAAATGTGCGAAAAGACCACTAATTCGTTTCTTGCATTATTTTCTAACGGCACTGATTCACGTAGACTTTGCTGATTGCTCTAATTGGTGAAGAATGAAAACATATATTTGACATATGAAGCCAAATAGAAATGTCTCGTGCCATTTATATTTTTTGGTTTACGGTGTATAATGTACCATAGGTTCCTACAGTCAATCGCTATGCGATGTATCTAAAATCTTATGACACTAATGGCATACTATACTTTCCCCAAGATTTTTTGATAAGTATTTACTTTGTTTATGTAACTAGGGTATGCATTATGAAATCAGCATCAAAGTTAAATCTATAAGATTTTTAATTTTTTGTATGGGCACGTCCGTTAGGGCATAAGGGGGGGGGTGGGGGGGCTCCTAGGGACCCATGCTAATAACGCAAAAACGACGCGATGGATTTGAATTTTTTTGCACCAGCGCAAGCGCAACTAAAAAAGTAAGACAAATACAAAAATATAAACCAAATATATTCCAGAGTTTAAAAATCGCGGCCGAAAAACAAAAATGGGTCCCTAGGAAACCCCCCCCCTATGCAGTTAAGTTTAACACCAGCAGCGCGTATTATGAAACAACTAGTTCAGGGTTATACCCAGATAGCGCATCTGCTGACTGAACTGCAAATGCAAAAATTATACAAAGATTTACGTGACAAGTATAATGTGAAAACGGTGTAATAAAAAAAATGAGGTATATCAGCTTATTTCGTCCATGACCTCCGACTCTGATAGTGATTCCACCACATATTCCCTTTGACGACCAATTCTATGGAAGCCCCGATATACAAATCGGATCAAACTGGAGAAAGAGCTGTAGAAAGGGTCAATTCATATCGAAACAATATAAGCTAATATACACTTTGTATATCAGCGCTTTCGTTATGGAGTATCAACGAGTTAAGTACTAGGGGAATGGTATTTTCTTCAAGGACTTAATTTCTACGTGAAGAACAACGAGTCTGCCAATAGGATATTTCTCCGCTGTCGCACTAGGATGCTCACGCGAAGGTTTTCCATTGATAAGGCTACGAATCTCGCAACGCTACCCAAAGCGCGCATGATCACCCAGCTCCAACATTGAAGAAAATTAAGTTTCTAGTCGATATGAAGGCGGAAGCAAAGAAACCTGGAATTGGGGCGTACCAGTCACTGATTTTGAGAAAGGAGTCAGGAAATCGTTCAAAATGCCGAGACCCAGGATGAAAGGAAGGAGTTGCTCGCGTCTTTACCGACATTTGCCAGTGTGAAGAGCAGCGCTTATCTGGCACGATCCATGTACACTTCCACCCAAACCCAAATATTGTAGTAGATGAAAGTTTTGCGGAAGCGTGAACAAATATGAAAACGGCTGATGAGAAACGTTCTTATGGCTGTGCGATCCTGAAGGCACGACATTCTGAAGAAAAACCTGCACATCGATCGAAGGATCGGGAAGTCGAAGGTCGTGGGAACCATCCTAAATTTGTGGTTTATACAAAATTAATTTAACCATGTTTATTAGTGAAGAACATTTGCACATTTTTCTCTACAACAATCGTGGTTTTTGCATATGCATAATGATCGTCCACTTACTGCATTGTGCAGTAACTATAAGCCCCGGCTATAAGCTCAAACTCTGTCCTTCATAGAACATCGAATTTTGTTTGAAAATTCAGAATCCGGAATTTTTTGTTATACACAGTAATCCTATATGGTGCATTGATACTGTAGGCCTAAATGTTTACAGTTTACTGCATCAAAACGAAAAATCCGATTCATCACAAAAATTAGAATTTAGCATTTCAGGTAAGTTGACTATTTTCAATTAACACACCAAATATATGCATGTATATATATTTCGAAATGTCTGAATCCGCCTTTAATAAAACCTCGAAATTAAAGTTTCTTTCTTAATAGACCACTATTTGAAACCTCAAATTTTCGTAGGGCATTTTGCAAAAGACAAAGTTAAGTTGTTTATCTATATCTTGAAATCAATATTTTTCCATTCCTATAAAAGAACTTGTTGTATGATAATGAGTATGACTCATAGTATTAAAGCACAGTGGTGTTACATTTGCATGCGCTTACCAAATCAATCTTGCTTATAGACTTGACATAAGCTGACCATACCTTCAAAGTTTATTTAATATTTCTCATGTAGGTCTATTTTTATTTTATTTTCAAAATAAGGCCAAAATTATATTTCAGTTTATGTTTTATCACATATAATTTTTAGGCGTAGCCGGAATTCAGGAAGTTTACTTCCGCCGTCCTTTCTCTATCTGGTCAGGCCTAGGCGCCTGCATATTGAAGCCAAACGGATTAGCTTGATCTGTTGATATGCCAATCAATCTCGGCCCCGATCTTAGCCCAGTCATGATTATCACAACATACAAGTAGGCTCTGAATGTAAGTTGTACAGAAGAAGTTCTCCATCTCATCCGTGATTCTCTCTAAGGATGTATTCTCTGGTAGCACCTTCAAACATGTCAACTCTAACATCTTTCTGGTTCGACCATGCGAAGATTAAAATGACGTCTGAGATGTCCGCTGTATTGTCCAGGTTGGGGAGCATTTTGCTGGGGAGACTTACACTTATATCACGCAGGTATGATCATGGACGCAATGATAAATATTTCTTCCAGCAGAGTTCAATATACATTGATTCAACATTCAAGATGGTTTTATTTCATGCATCATACAAATGAAAGATGATAGACGAATATTGTATACATGTAATAGATATAAAATGAAACATTGGATATGGTGTTCAATATGAGAAAAACAATGGAATTTTCCCCGAAAGGTAAGATTGAAAAAAGGCTATAGACAGATGCCATTTATACTGCTCGTGTGTAGATCATGGAGTGTGTGCAATTATTATCAATTATGTAATATATCAAAATCTCTCGTTGCACCTTTAAGACTGAGAACTGAGTCTAGTGCAATTATCTTAACAGAAATCGGTGAACAAATCATGCTACAGTTATGATTCATAGACGAGATGTGATTTAGAACAAGAATCTCATTATTTTGTTTGACTGAATTCGTTTGCTTTTGAAAGAAATCTGTAGAAAGAGCCAGGAAGGGTATTTCCCCTCCACTTGCTATATAATATAGCGGCTACCCACACTCTGTCCATCAGGTATGTAGTTCATCAGCTTTCGTGCCGAGTGGCTTATGAACTTGTGCAGAAAAAAAATTGTCGCATAAAAATGACAAATTTCAGTTCCATGAAAACTTCCGATGTGAGTGTTTGGTAACTATTTTTAATTCAAACACAAAATATGGCATAATAAAATATCACTCGTTTAACAGCCAGGCTATGAAAAACCATTTGGGGCGGGGTGGATTTTAGGTTGCATTAGATAATCTGATTGTATATTAATGATAGGCCTTTGTGTTCATTCTAAATCTCTGTTATATTTGCGCTGTATGCACGAAATGGATGTTATGAATAATCATCCGTATTCAAAAACATCTGTCACTCTTTTTCATGATTCAAAAAGACTAGAATCTAAAGAGAAATTGCCCACTAATGCAAGAAGACACATACGGTGATTTAAACAAAGAAAAGACTGAACGAGTGTGGTTACCCGAAATTTAAAAATCGTGTTGTTAAACTTATGTAATAGGCCTGCATACAATATGATTAGCCAATGTTTTTAATGTCTTCCGTTATGTTCTAGGTTGTATGATCAGTATTTATGTTTTGAATGAAATTTGCCCCAAATAATGAAATACAAATTAATTTTCCCGTTACATATTAATCAGAAAATGCTTTTCAGTACGCTTTCTTCAACTTTAGTTTCTGTCAGCCAATATCAGCGATTCTAGCTTAGCCGTGAATTGAATGGAAAACCCTGTTCCGCTGTAGTGTTTATGGGCTTTTGTTGCAGAACGGCGCCAGACTTTTTTCTGTAAATTTTAAGTATTTTTTTCTTGTAAAATTTCAGAAGTTTATAATAATAATTGAAAAATATTATAGTACATATGTATAACGTTTTATTCTTTAAACATTATTTATTCTTAGTGTATAATGTTTTATATTACTTCTGTCTAAACTTCATAACTGGCCTGTATTAAAATCACAAATTGCATTGAATAAGTACAGTATTTGCATTGTATGACCAAATGAATACCGTAATTTAGATCTCTATCTACCGCGTATAGTTTACAAATTTTTTCGTAAATACCCCAAACACACACTTTGGTATTTTACCGTGCACGTTCAATTACGACTTGGAAATGTTAATAACTTCACAATCTAACTTTTTTTGCAAATTTGTATAACATTTTATTTGTTTAAATGTAGCAATCCGCTATAAGTGATGTTTGTAAATATATTGTCAATTTTATGCGCAATTCGCCGACAAATCCTATAAAAATACGATATACCGTAAACATTAGTTCAATCAAAGCATTTAAAACATATTTGGTGAGTCCAACCTATAGCTAGTTATTATAGAGATGGTAATGTGTCGAACAAAAAAAAAAACACTAACGAAAACTTCCTAAATATAAGTATGCATACCCACCCACATGATCAGAAAGTAAAACCGCACGCAAGCAATTGTCAAGGCTTTTCAACATAAATATTTCATAAGAAACATTTTTTTACAAGTAGGCCACCGACCTTATTTTTTTTGGTTGTGAAATAGAGAAGGAGCTGGGACCCAGGTTAAACATCATTGTTCACCCATCACTTACAGAAAGTTTGACACCCTTTGGTTGTTAGACCCTCTACATCATGCGTGCTGGTACCGGTAGTACTCTACAAAGGGTGGGGATCACTTTTTCGATAGGGTCGATTTTTAAGTTGACACCGGGGTCAAATTTTTAAAATCTCCAATGTCATGTTGAAATGTATGTTTTTTTTTTTTTTTTTTTTTTTTTTTTTTTTTTTAAATTTATAGTTTATACCATCTATGCCATTGGTTTGGGAGTTAATCATAAGGGTAAAAATGCTTTAAAATCGGTAAAAAAAAGGTCAATTTCTAGAGTGTAAAGGGGTCAAAATCAGAAGTGCTCCACTTTTGGTAAAATTGAAGAAGTGTTCATCTAGCTTAATTTGTGTCAAATAAGGAATAGTTTGTACCACTGCAATGCCATAGTTACCATGGAGGGGACAAATAGAGTCATAGGACAAAACCATAATACAATGGTGTGGACCTTCTTGACCTATCTCAAGTAAGTAAACATTTAAACATAATCAAAACTATACTTTGTAGGAGTCCTTCTTACCTCAGGCAAGAATTTGCAAGTATTTAAATTAATTAGAGTAACTTAATGTTGACCCCAAATGTGTCAAAACCTTTTCTGTAGTGGGAGGTAACGAACTCTGAACTAAGGCCCCTAGGATATTCTGCTCCTCCTCTAAAACGGTACCACATTGGTTTTAATTGGTAGAAATCGGTTAATCTTTATTTTCTTTCGAAAATTGCGGCCCCTAAAGAAGATTAAAAATGATTACAAAGGTGAAGAGGAACATGCGGAAATAACGAGTACGCAATATCTAACCCATATTCACCCTAATCCACATTGAGTAAGGCTCTTCCTGTCCTAGCTCGTACAACAATTATGAGGTACCATAACTCGTCTGTTTTATTCAGAGTTTCCTTCATAAACGGCTAGCTTTTCTCGCCTATTGCAATCTGAAGATAAAAACAATTCTCGTACTTTACACTTGATATCTTTCCCGTAATTTACACTTGATTTCTGTAGCCTAATTATTAATTCCCATGTTATTATTAAAATTGTTTTAACTTGGAACAATTTTAATTCTTTTCATTTCCACTTCCTGAATTATGATATATGCAGCCGAGTATTTATAGCGTTTGTTAAGCATTTGAATTTCTAGCACTTACAGAGATTTAAAATGAATCGGCGCAAAAGATTGTGATTAGGGACAATCCATTTTAAGGTAATTAAAATTCAATCTTATGAGATTTGGGGGCAATTCTAATTCTACTATAAGATTTAAGTTTAAATCAAAATGGATTGGTCCTAATCACAATCTTGTATCGGTCGGCGTAGCGACAGTATATTACTTTTACTCGGGCCATTTTGGGGCCTTTTTTTGTTCGCGGATCTCCGTAAATGTAGAGCAATTTCGGCCTGTGAAAATGGTACGTATATCGCAAGCCATAAAGGCCATGAACGTCACTCCCTTTTTAAATGCACATTTCACTATTTTACTCGTTATACTAAATTTTTAACGAGTAAACGAGTGAATGTCCACTCTTTAAAGCGAAATGTCAGGCTAATATAATTTCCGCTTCAACATATTATAAATACATTTTTGTTTCAAATGAATGTCTTTCAGTCAGACAAATGACACTCTATTATTGATAACAAGGTAAAACGTTTATAATATCTTCCGTATGATTGCATCCATTTTGATCGGCCCACGAGAAAAATTGAAATCATGATGGTATATAGTACATAGTGTGTCTTGAAATAAGTAGTCAGTGAAAGATTAGTGAATGCCATAACCAAACCTTTTCAGCTATATTCTGTTCAAGAATCCGCCCCAGTTTTTAATCGATCGTTACTGCTTTTCTACTGGAAACACTATATAATCCGATTTTCTGACCAGGAGTACCATAGACATTCCTTACCAAGGGGGTGAAGCCCATTCAAAACCAGTCGTCCGTGCTGGGCGCTGACATTTTGAATATTGCACGGAATAATTATTAGTTTGGGTGCTTGTATACACACATAATGTCAATTCGATACAAACAATCCGGCAAAATATCAGTTCTTGGATGTTGGTGCTATTGGGTGGTTAAATTTTGTCTACTCCTACCCATGGCCACACAACGAATGAAATGACACGTCAGTCGTCTTGATTTAAATAAACCGCCTCAATGAATACATCTTTTCACCTAAGCGTGCATTGCATTATGAGAAAAAAGAGTATCTGAGCACAATGATCCAGGTGCACTATCATTACACCTGGCCACCCTAAACACATTACATCATTTGTATCACTACCGATTAGTGTATATGCAAAGCGGCACCCACAGTATGTGGAAGAAGCGGAGGCAGCCATTGCTTTCTATTGTTGGTACTCTATGTTTTCTTTGTGGTCGGCAAAACATGCGAGACGATGAATTTCTAAAGATTACGTAACGTTTTCCTCGCTATCTTATAGAACCTCTTTGTTTCTTAGAACAACCTGTTTTTTTTATCAATCACGTACAAAGTCATAAGACACGTCCCAATGCCGAGCGGACGTCCATGCCGAACATGGCGACCTCCGTGGGCAACATTTATTAGTTAATTCTGCTAATAAGGCAATCAATATTGCAGTAGATATTATTTCTTTCAGACCGCAAAGACATCTTTTAAACATACTTAAATTAAAAATTAGCCTGTTAATTTAAAGATTTAATGAAGGCCAACACATTTTAGAGTGTGTTCACTCTCACTTCTTTTTGGATGAAAGTTCGGGATTTCTCTCATTTTTGCAGTGGTTAACCACCAATGCAACTTTTTTGGTGGTTTACACTCTTTTTTTCGAGTGAATTAAGATTCACTCGTTTTTTCCCCACCTTTTTATACCTTAGAGAGAGCAGTAATTTGTTGTAGTTATATTTGTAATTATATCTTAATTCATAAAGGTCCTACGGGGTTTTTCATGATTCTAGCATGCACATCATACATTCAGAGGCGTAATACTAGCCTTTGTGATTTTCGAGAAACTCGCACCCAAATCTCCTGTGGAAAGTTATCAGACCACACACAGCATCGCCTCATACGCCCAAAAGACACAATCAACCCCCCAGCCAAGAACACCTTCAACATGACACGCACCAGGTACTAGACCATTCCAGCTACAGCGTCTGCAAGACGCTCGTCAAGCCTGTCCTGCTACAGGGTACCAACAAACATCACAGAACAAGATATAATAGCCAATCAAATTCCAGAGTCACTAAAGCGGAGCGTCTCACAACGTACGACCCAAATACACGGACAACATACAGCACCACATCCCTGGCTCACACATGGGCAAACGGACCCTGCCTACATAAAAAAGTCAAAAACACATTTTTTGGGAACACTTCGGATCCAGCCATTTGATTCACGGCCTACCAGGTGTTACCAGTGTCAGCGGTACGGCCACTTTGCCAGGGATTGCCAAGCCAAGTTCAGAAATGGCGAAACTGCGCGTCAACCACGAAACAAGGTCTGTCTCCAGAAACGAGCAAACGTGCAAACAGCCACAAAATGTGCAAACGCCAAGGAAAGCACGTTGCAGCTTCAGCACATGTCATATACGGCGCAAACGAGTAGAACAATGAAGCCAAAGCCCGATCTCGCAGCGTCCCAAAACCAGCTCAAGACGTTTCAGGCCGATCTCACTTCTTTCATGCATATCAAATTTATGGAGTCTAGGTTCACGGCGAATCAATATACAGCCAGACCGTTTGCATTCCACCCCAACCTCCTTTGGATTTCTGAAAGGCGTAGGCACGGAAGACGCAATCGCGGCTCTAAATCACCGAAATTGCCCCGCAAGCTCATTGGCTGGTGCAAGACTTTCTGACAACGACAAGGTAGAGTTCAGTTCCAAGGCGCTCACTCGAATAATTCACAGTTGTTTTTAAAACGGCACTCCACAAGGCAGCCCTCTTAGGTCCAACACTGTTCAATTTTTTCTCTAATCGATGAAATTATACGGTCACAAGCTTTGCACCTATACCGTGCATGTTTGCTACTACGCTGATGATTTGTCATTGTCTCCACCAAGGATTCCGAGCGCAGCTGCCAGAAAGCTTTGACTCACCTCAGTCCAGATCCTGATAGCTATGGTCTTAAATTTTCTGTAACCAAAACTAAAGCTATGAGCTTCCACAAAGTGTAACACCGCCCCAAATTTCCAACTCACTGTGCGATCAGGCCCATTGAATGGGCCTCCGAATATAAGTATCTTGGTGTCATCATTGATAAACATCTCAACTTCTCACAACACATCAGATATACTGGTCAAAAGGGTCAAAAAAAGTAGTCTACCGCCACTAGAGCCATAAGCGTCTTCCCGGAGGAGCCAACTCTCAAGTACACCGCAAAATTTATCAAGCCAGAACCGTTTCTTGTCGTCCATTTTAGACTATGGCTGTGTAGTCAGGCCTTCGCAACAACAACGGCCCGAAACATCTCTGAAACCACTTCAGAACCAAGCTATTCGCAAAATTCAGGCGCTCCTCGCTGCGCCAACGTCCAAACCTGTCAGCTCGAAGCATAAATTAATGCCACCCAGTCCGACATGAAGCACGACTATCTATCTTTGCCGACACAAGTCCCCTCCGCAACAACTGAACATCATAATGGATCCCCCTTCACATAGGCTTCCGGGCAACGAATAGCGACGTCGCAGCCAAAGCCGGTGGTGGGAAAGGAGATTATGGTCCGGTAAGGAACCATAGTCCCGGGCTCCATAGACGACAGAATACAGCGTGAAACTAATGTTCGTGAGAGTCAACCGAATCCGATTGCCCTATGTTCACCATTTTTCCGGACTGTGAGCCCGGCGACGATTCTCCTGCCACACAACCGGCATACGAAACAGAACCTGACATAATCACACCACACCGTCGGCGTCAAACCAAGAACAATTTCCAACAAACACACATCACAGATGGCAAGATCAAATTCAATCAACACGTCAAATCATTACTTAGGAAGACTTTTCCCTCACAAACACCTGCAAGCAACCCAACGCACCCTCAATAAATTACCAAGACAACTCAAATCGCTATCAACAGAAGAGAATCAAAAGCTACAACTGCCAGACAAATCAGCGATCACTTATATACATGCGCCTAGACTGGCTAATCAGAGTATACAATGTCAACATTTCACTGATCTCACTGAATGGCCCAAGAACAAACCGTCGCCAACAACTACTTTCACCATCTAAAACCAGAACACCGTGTAAGCAACAAACACCACTAGCGATCAACAATCCTCAAAACATCACCTACGAAACGACTGCCAATACCAATAACTCTAAACATTACACAAAATACAAACCACAACAACTAAATAACAAAAATCATGTGTAAACCAGTTACTTTTTAAGTAGTCTTTCTATTATAATCATGGGTCAACAATACAGTTTGCAATGACCCGGCTCCAATGGAGCAAACCATGAACGGAACTGAACCACAGGAGCTCGCAAACCTCCAAAATCCCAACTCATATTGGGGTGTTGCCACCTTGAATGCGAGTAGTCTGCTGTCGTCTGGGTTGAGACATTACCGGTGTTGCCGCGCCCCTCTGTTTGCTAGAGGCTGCTTTAAAAATTCCCGCCCTGCGGAATCCATTTCTAAATTTATTTTACAACACTCTACTTTCAGTTCATGACTTTTTGAAATTATATGGGAGACCGAAGGAAATTGTGGTGCCATCCCTCGTACAAAGGCCACAGGTAAGTTTACTTGTCGATTCAAATAGAAGCAACTTCACTTACATTACAATTTTTATTCCTGCGAGACGCGTCATGACTGGAGTCATGGTGTCCCATCGGTGCGTCATGGCAGTCGTATCACGGCTGGCTCTGCTGAATTCGGCAGAATGTGTACTTCGTATATCATCTAGCTCGTTCACGTAGCGTTGCACGTCGTCCGTACCTACCCTCCTACAAGAAGATAGAGGGGCTATCGTACAGAAAAGCAGAGCAACCCTCGTGCTAACATATCATCATATTTTATCGCCTCATTCGCTGTCTGCTGTATCCCAAATATTAAACGACACTTTGCAGCTATTGAATCCATGCATGCCTGCAGTGTGGGTGTGTGTCAGCCAAGTAGTTCAGTCTTTTCGCTTGACTTTTGATTTTTCGTCGGCATGAATCATGAATGCTGTGATTTCGCAAATCAGTTGCCAAGACAATGAATGCAATTAATCACGCCATAGGGGGGTGCGTGTGTAAACCACCGTCTTTAGCCGTTGCGGTGTAGATCTCAGTCCCTCATTTCGATCAAGTGGACCTCCTTGCCCAAGTCACAAATATACGAGTAGTATAGCACATTCTTGGTCATTGAACATGTCGAACAGATCCATGCTAAGCGCTGGGACCTTAGTGGTCGATCAAGTACCCTTTACCAAGCTGGTATTATCTGAACGGAAACAATGGATCACTTATGTGCTGTTCAAATTTCTTCTTAGAAAGTACTTACAAGTTTCCTAAACGGCGTCCAGCGACAAGTAGTAAACCTACAGTAGCAATTCTGTGAATAGTACTGTGGTCGATTGTTTGGGTGTATCTCAGGTCCTGGACGAATATTCGTCTCATGTGTAATAGCCACAAACCAAATGCAATGAACTACGTTATAGGAGAGACCCGACAACGAATAATATTATTAAAATTTCTCGAAAAATTTTGACCACATATCAGTGTTTTTTATAATCGAAAAACGGAATCTTACTATAATTTGGCTACTGTTGTATACATATGTGTGCATGTTCGCAAAAGGCTCCGTCATTTAGATCAAATATGCGCCAAATGTCAGGTGAAAGGTGCGTGAGATACCGACGGGTTAGCGCATATATTTGGACGAAATCCGTTCAGAAATGACTGCAAAATCAACGAAATGTGCGCTTTTGCTATGAAAATTAACCATTTGTTTGTACACGTTACTAAGCGGGCTCGTATGCCGTGGTGGCGTTGCGACGGGTGTTACGCGTGGCAACCATTTGTTTGTACGTGTTACTAAGCGGCGGGTAGCGGGAGCTGTTGCGACGGGTGTTACGCGTGCCACGGGCGATTAACGCGTAAAGACCTAATGCGGTACGCAAATAACTTACAGGCTCTTATCGTGCAAACGGTGTGGGAAAGAAAGAAATGTTATGTTATTTCGCTTTGATTCTCGTATGGATACTATACGGGTTACCCCACGCCCACAGGGTTTTGAAAAGAAAAACAAAACATACGGAAAATTACGGGGTGAAATATTGACGTATTAATATTTAGAAAATAGGAACTATATAGGCCTAAGCTACAGGATATGCTGCAAACTACGATGAATAAAAAATACGAATACGGGATGTTGTGACGGGGGAGGGGGCATCTACATGGCGAGAACTTTATATGGGAGTTTGAGGAGTTATGAGAAAAATATGTGGAAACGGGAACTACAGCTTACCCCACGGGGAGTAGGCCTACTTTTGATTTAAAAAAAAGTACACGGAAACTTATACGGGATTAAATATTGAAGTTTTATTATTTAAAAAAAAATACGAGAAAAAAATAAAATATACGGAAAGTTATATACGGGATTAAATATTCAGTTGACGTTTCCTTAGAAATCGGTAACTATTATGAGCTATAGGATATGATACGTACGGGAATTTGAGGTATTAAAAGTGTTAAAAATACAAAATTTGCGACTCGGGGAGTCCTAAAGTTCAGGGATACGGGTTTGGTGCAGTCTCGCCTTGCATAGTGTCACTTCTTCAGTGATCGCTTCAGTTTCAGTGATCGCTCCCGGTCACTCAACTAGCGGGCCTCCCGCTAGTTATATTAAAGGTCCATGGCCCGATCGCTAATAGCCTCGTCCCCAGAAGCCCCAGATTTTACCGGAAGTGGTCAACATTTTGGTATCGGAAGAAAGCTACTATTTTTCTCATTTACGCTGTGAAATCTTAGGGCTAAAGGATGTTTGGTTTGGAAGTTATGAGCGAAAATGTGCCCCATTTTGGTCGACCAATATTAATTTTACACAGTACTCTATGGTAGGAACAAATCATTTTTTTTAAATCTTTCAAATAGATGATTTTAAATCAACTTAAAGACACTATCAGTGATTTGATAAATCAGATAAACGAAAAAATCATCAAAAATCAGATTTTTGCATGTCTGGAACTAGTATTGGTATTCTAACATACCCTGCAAGTGATACGACCAAACGCAGCCTAATAAAGACAAAATCGGTTATTTTAGTCATAATTGTCCGAACGGACACTTTCTGCAACACGTAATTGAATGGAGATTCGTATCTTTGAACACTGCCGTTTTCTTCCTTTTTTGTTAATTCTTCAGTTGGAAAAAGTAACTTATGAGAATTCTTACAGACTTATCCTTCACTTTTAAACTATTCCTACAAATTTCAAATATTTTCACTCTGTCGGATAAATCACTGATAGTGTCTTTAAGTGAAAGAGTATGTTTCAACATGAAAAGAAATATGAGAATTAAGATAATATGTCACTGAATTAACCCATAAAAGATATTTTAGTGGCTTACCAAGTCAGTGATTTCCACACAGTGAGAAGCTGAGTCCCAATGCCTCACCACATTGGATGGAATTACCTTTGGTTGCCAGTTCAAATCCAGCAAGACAATGAAGGTTCCAATCCAATGTTGCCACCTTAATCCTGCCTGGACAGTCAGACAGTGCAGGACAATAATGAGGTTGCCAGTTTGAA
>JAMKCH010037039.1:0-13561 GCA_023653785.1 Ophioderma brevispina
TTCATTTATTTTTCACTCGATGATCTGCAAGACGACCTAATGGATGGATGCGTGCATATATAGGGAGGTTATCATCTGTCCTGTGAATATTTAAAAAACAAATACTTTAATCGAGAGGAACGCCTAAAGGAAAATCGCCGGATAAGGAAATGAAGGACGCCCTCTAGATTTTTTCATGAGAACGGATGAACTTGAAACGTTCCGCATTATAAAGCGACATGCTGTGCAGATTTAACCTTTTGCTGGTTTCAAAAAAAAATTACTTGACAATCAATTCCCCAAAAGTCGGGTTTTATGTAAAATTGATAATCAGGGCTTCAATGGGTATGAAATGTCCAAATAATGAACCCTTTCCTCCTCAAGAACCCACATGCCGCTTTGCAAGGATTTTTGCTGTATTATTTATACTCGATTCATCTGATATGTGACCCCGTACCATTCTTGCGGAGGTGAAATATTCATGAGGCGCAGGGACTTTTCTGTTAATCATGTTATTGTGAGCAATGTTAAGACCTGAAATACACTACACTTTACTGCTTTCCCTACATGATGTAATTGGTATTCAGTTGGCAGGTGAGTGAGTTAAATGACCCGGGTGTCCTCCAAGATAATCCCGTGCACGTGCATTTGAATTCTATCATTTTCCCGGTAGAGCGAGGTTGAGCCCTCTCCGACTTAATTGAACAGGTCCAAAACTCCAGGGGGACGAACCTTATCAACGCCTAATCGAATAGGCAACATTCCACTATGAAGTCGTTTGAGAAGTTACACGAACACTTTTGAGGATTGACACGAAGTGACAACACGAAAACGAGTGGAATCCACTTTTTTGTTGGATGCTGTTCACCCTTTTTGGTGTGATTTTCGCTCTTTTTAAGTACAAACCACTCATTTTGGAGTTTGGGGAGTGAAATTTTCACTCGTTTTAGAAGTACCTTTATAGAGTACTTTTTCTCATTTTTTCTTTGATACAAGTTATTTTGGGGATAAAAAGCACCTTGGGTACAATGATGAGTTTGTAAAAACAACCAAGCAAAATTGATGTGAGAAATCACTAATGATCATTATAGAAGGAGGGCCTCCTTCCCCCTTATGCCCGATGTCCTCATGATCTCTTGGTGTTTTTTTACTATTCAAAATTTTGCATAGTTTGACTTTCAATTAAACGTTATTGGTCAATGGGAGACTTTGGTTTTCTTATTCGCTTATCAATACGTAAGGGAAACATTTTCGTGTCTCCCAAACGTATCCCTTTGTATTGCGGTTTAATTCCGTCAAAGGATAATGAATAGTAATTTATGTATGCCAATTAAGGGTTATTCACTAGAAAAACAAGGACACGAAGATTAATTTAATTTAAAAAAGCAACGAACTCATATAACCTAATGAATTAATTAAAATTCTCGCGAAAGTGATGATTGTCGTGGGGGGGGGTTCGGTATTAATGTACTATATAGAAATGCACGGTGTCATTGGTACTGGGTTGCTTTGCAATGAATGGTATAAGCAGTTACTGTTTACTGGTCTTAAAATCCAGACTTCCACAAGACAAGACAAATTGTTGGTGAGAAAAGGAAAAGCCCTTTGACATTGATTCTCCGCAATGATAAATGACAAACATTTTGTTTGTGATATTATGGTGGCGATTCACATCACGAGGACGGAGTCAGTTGTTTTGTTTTCATCAATTTTTTCACACTAGTGGTGTTTGGTAGTAAAGAATTTACCAATTGGTAGGTCTTCTCAAAAATTTTAAACAAAAATCACTAAATTCGCGGGAGACGTTGGCCTATCGGTTAGGGTGCTTGCTCTGGCTCAAATTTACCATCAAAATTTCCTGGTTCGAATCCCGGTGGGGTCGTGGTACCTGCTGGGATTTATTCGTGTACTATCAATTCCTGGATTTGATCTGTATACCAGCTTTGATTAAATACGAGAATATCCGCTCTCCATCCTTGTTCACTTGGATTGGGCAAATGAATCATGTAAGCATTCCGTCCTTCGGATGGGACGTTAAGCAGTCGGCCCCGTGTACAGAGAGCCCCAACTGTACCTATACATCGCAGTCAGTGTCGACTAGAGTAGGGTGTAAACCCCTGACTGTTCCCATCCGCCCCATCCCCAAATAGCGGGCCATGTTATGAGGCGCCCGGATCATGGATAGCCCGCGGCCCCTGGCCCCGGATCAGCACACAGCTGATAACTTCCTGACACCACCACAAGCCCCTACCAATGACTTGTGGATACGGCAAGCAAGCAAACAACTAAAATACTCATAATGTAACATCTTAAATCCCTTCGTCCCTGAAGCAAATGACTACCAACTACCGAATGAAATCGTTTTCACATTGTCACTCAATTGGGGCTAGTTGCATCCCACTTATAATACTTGATGTTAAAAAAAACACTTTTAATTAAACCCATAAAAAATATCGAAAAAAAAAAAAAAAAAACATTTACAAACATTCATAAATATGTTGACCAGCCACAGGTTAATTACCTCAGTAATCCAAAACCAAGAAATACACAGCGGGTACATTTAATCTTGTCAGAAGCATTGTGTGTTGTAAGGCCACACATGATTGGTTGGGAAACTGAGAGAACTTTGACCCTTCACTTTAATCACACTGCAAGTGTAACATTCGGCATATTACTATTATTAGTCTATGGAAGTCTTCACCTTTCGATTAGCGGCATCTGCCGGAATGACAACGTCCATTCAACATTTCTGGAGACTTTCTAATCTAAGAACGACTGCACTTTGGATATGTATGCATAAACGTATGGGTATTAAATTGATCTGAATGAGGACTACTACGGGAACTAACCCTTTTGTTATAGGTTATGCATGAGTGACGTGACAAAGGACCTCTATATGCCATTTTAGCGGCCATATGTGTGAAACATTGGCACTTCGGGAATGAGACTTGCATAACTCCAGCACTATCTTCAGGATTAACTGTGAAAGTGCATGAAATATCACATGTGTAACAAGTGCCCACCGAACTTTAGACACTGGGAAGATATTGGTGGGAAAAACAATAACTACTACCCTTCGGGCAGAAAATCCCAACTTCTTCGGGTTAAATTGGATACCGATCTTTCAATCGAAACTCACACCTTTAAAAGGTGACACAAATATGCGAACTCACCCCTTTAAAGTTGCCACAAATAATGGCGTAGCTAAAGAGAAAAACGCGCAGAACATAGATTTGCCATTGTTTTTTGTCGACGAAAAAAATAGGTATAGCTTAAATCATAATTTTATTTTTAAAATTTGTAATTTTCAGATAAGTGATTAGTGAAATGGAATTTTAGTCCACAAATAAAACAATTCCCAAACCCGGTATGTTCCCCGAACGTAACCGAGTACTGCAGGACACCCGGTCTCGATAGCATGAAAAGAATACTGGAAAAAATTTTTTTTTCAAAGGCTGGATACAACTTTGGCGCCAAGAATATTCATCGAGTAGTCACCATAATAATACGCCAATGACAATTGGTTAAAAAACAAGTGTATTTTGGTGGCACGGGTTAGGTGATGAATAAGTATATTGTTATACCAATGGAGTAATTGCGGAGGGGACTTGTATTCCAAGATGGAATCGTATATACTAAAACACGTAATTTGGGTGTTTTGGGAACTCAAGCCGATGAATTTTGATATACATGGTATCCTATGACACTGTTATATCTGCAATAAATGTTTCTTCTGCATGAACACGAAAAATCCGATTCATCTCTAAATTTGGAATTACATGTAGGTGACTTCTTTAGTTTCCAGACTATTTTAATTACTACCCAAAATATTCAAAATCTCCTGAGTCCCCCTTACAACATCAACCTATCTTATTTTTCATGAGCCGATACTTCTTTGGGTCCGTTCTTCACAGTCATTTGGTTTCCCATAATCAAGACAATTTTTTCTTTTTGAATTGAACGATATTCTATAACAGAAATTGTGCAAAAAAATTCTGTTGTTTAGAGGTGCTAAACCCAAAGTTCGGATCAAGCAAGATGCAAATTGGAATTTTGTTTGACATACTTCTCCCTGTGTTTAGCCCGCTTCGACGACGAATCAGAACTGACTATTAAGTTCAACTCTCGCGTGTCCTTTAATGGCATCTCCATGGTTGAAACGTGCTGAAACCGCCTTCCGAACAGCCTTAAGATGGATGAACGAGACTACCGCGGATGGAAGGTAAGTGCTCAATACTAAAGAAGTAGACTTAGATATCCATAGGATGCGTGTAACTTGTATAGATCTCAGTTAACATCCTACGTCACTTCTTTTGTTGCATGCGAATCCATTCCTTCGAATCGTTCTGATGGCCCATCGTATTAAAACTCTAACAATTGCCCAGTGTGTAACCAGTCCTGCCGACCTATTTCAAGATACCAGGCGCCTAATGTTTACAACATTGCTGTTAACGGGTCTATATAATGACGAAACGTTGAATTTTTTGTTCGATCGATTCACGAACAACATAATACACCTCGCGCGCCTTGCGCTTGGAATCTACTCTGCCTAGTACTTGTGATAAAATAGTCGACATATTAATGGCCTTAGCTGAATCACTTCACAAATTTTGAAAAACAATTTGGCTGTTTTACATTCTGTAAAAGTGCACCATTTCCGATAAGAATACCTAATTAGCTCCTAATTTATGCAGTAGTACGTATTATTAACGTAGTATAAATTTTAATAGCTCCACGTACGCAACCGGCGATCGTAGCTCCATATCATGCAGTATGCCTTCACTCTCTTGCTCGAGTGTCCTATCCCGATTATTTTAGGATCCCTGGCTCAAATGAATAAGGGCCACCACAATTGTTTGAGGACACCAAGAATATCCATCTTTTATACGTATTAAACTGAAATTGAAATTTATTATATTCAAACTTTTGTAAAAGGTTAAACTAGTTATCATGTTTATGTTTGAAGTGAAGTCAGTAAACTTATCTTCCAGGGTCTGAGTGAATTGCTAGAAAGCAATACCAGAGACGACAAGAAATTTTTCTTTGAAATGTATCTCACCATGTTACATTCGGCCAAATTCCAAATTGAAAGAGGAGTTACCGAATTTGCGACAAAGCACTGAAACTTCACACGGAGCTGGGCGGGAATTCCCACGTGATCATTATATCCTTAAATTGTTAAATGATCAAGCTTTCAAAACATCGCTAGTGAAACGTACTATGCTACTCTTTACTGGTGATAAGAAAATTCGATGAGGTTTGAAGGCAGTAATTGATAGTAAGTACTTTATGACTTTTTCTTTATCAAGGTGACAAATGAAACTAAGACGCATCAAGCTGAACTTCATAATTTCAAATGGATATCCCTAGTTTGACGCTGCTGTCCTTAGGGTAATTGGACAGACCTCATCTCTTATCTCTCCCGCCCTAACAAACTAACAGAAGTTGATGACATTAATGTGTGATTAATTAACATGAGACAAACCTATTTTGTTGGCCTCAAATATACCGTAAATTTCTTTGGAGAAAATCAGGACTCTATATAGACGACTGAATAATCTCATCACGTTTCAGTCTCAGTGAATGAGATTACACCTTTTAATCTTGGACGTCGCAAGCTCATAAGTTATTTGTCTACTCTTTTAATAAGATAAACACATGTAAAGGTTTGAGCGACATTAAAAATAGATGAAGATCTATTTGGGTTAAAGACGCGCATTTAAAATTCAGACAACTACAGTGTTATGTAAACCACGCATCGTCTGCATTGCCTGCCTCTTCGTCTTACATAATTATGTTCTTGGGTCGATTCCGTTTTTTGTGTCCATCTTGCCATCAAGCAATGTGTCACACCCCTCTCCATTTCTTTGATTTTATTTCCTGTATGATATCTTTTGACTTCTGTTTTCATCTTCAAGTCTTCATTTCTTCGTTTTTCCTCGTACACCATCTATGTAGCGATCTCTGGAACCTGAGCTTATTCTCCAATTTGTCTCTGCCCGTAGAATATAACAGAAATATTACACTGACTGAAAACCTGTTTCTTAATCTTGAAGATCTCATCTCGAGAAATGATGCCGAGTTTACCGAATTTTACCTAAGCAAAGCAGTTATGTGAATACGTCTGTTTATTTAGTGTATAATGTGCTATTGATAACGTTTGGCTGTTGGTATTATACAGATCAAATCAGCTTGTCGCATGGTGAAAGACAGTCCAAAAAGCAGCAAGTTGGATCAGATGAAATGCGATATCATACTTTCTTTGACTGGTAAGTATTCTGATTTGAAACCAACCAAACCTTGCTTGCCCTTTAAAGAAGCACAGGACATTTGCAGAAAGAAGTGCCCCAATTATTTATCAATATCGAGTTTTTTGCATATTTGGAATGCTTACCAATGTATTACATGACACCTGAAGTTAATAAGCTAATACGCCGTCGTTATGTAATAAGATCATTAAGAGGTGATCTTGCAAAGAAAGCCCTGGACGAATAACCTATAGCCCAGTATAGCCAAGGATGTTGCACGCCTCCTGACCTCTCTGTAGTATCATCTTGGTCGCCTGAGTCCCATTTCATACATCCTCCGCAAATACAAAAATTACTAAGACCTTGGTTATCACACAATGCCAAATCTCATTCAGTCCCAAACTCGACAAAAGGTCAGAACACTTCTGTTTAAAGTTCTTTTGTAGCTTTTTGTGACATGCACTGGAGGAAACAAGATTTGATGCTGGTGTGTAATTAAAATTGAACAATTCAACAGAATTTATTCATGACAACACATGTCTATAAGGTCCCCAGAACACCATACTTACTGAAAGTCCTAACATTCTGCAGGGAAACGTTGTAACATAATGGAGTAAAATTAGTACAGGGGTAAATTTGAAATCAGGCCAAATTGTGTTTTAAATGTACATCAATGTATTTTTCTTGTTATTAGGGTATAAATGTATAGTTTGTCTTGGTTCTGACCGGTTAGTTACACGTTCGGTTCAAGGCCATTTTGGGGTAAACATTACCAATGCTCAGATTTTATTGAAACCGATGTCAAATGATTCCTCTGGACATACTGAAACAGAAAATGGATGTTAACCCTATTTGTGACGTCTGTTGAGCAAAATTCTGTGTCAAGTCTTGGTGCCATAGATATGTAGACCTTTGTTCATCCAACCCTCCCCGTTTATGAAACCAAATGGCACCCCCTTCAAAATACCATTTATTCACTCTTGAGCCGGTCTATGGACCCACTTGATTTTTCATGGCCTGTAACTCGTACTGTTTCTACTGTTTTTATAAAATGTAAACATCCAAATTGTTTTCAAATTTGTGGAAGTTATGTAGTAAGGGTCCATTAATATGTCTATATTTTTTCTATGGCATTGTGCCCCTTAAATCAAATTCTGTGGACAAATTAAAACGCCAAATCCTCAATCTTTCTCTTCGGTGTTTTCTTTCAGCGTAAAGATCACGGTCAAAGTGGAAGCAAAATGTTTACAGATGCACAAACTATATCTCATCGTAAAAGCCTATGCAGTGCTTTGCTAAACAATACATCAAACAAGATATTGGTAATTGTCGAATACGTTTTTTTTTGAGAATATGCTTATTTTATTCATCTCTTGTAGTATACAAATTTCGAAAAAAGTAAATATCTAAATACGTGAATAAAACGTATGCCATTTGAGTACTTTGTTAATTGATTAGATGGAGGGACCATAATTGTTTCTATAGATATTATTCACTACCATAGTTTTCAGGTGACTCATTCATTATGAATCAACATAACGAGAGCGATGATCGAGTGTGTTTAAAGTTCTAACCATAGGTAAGTAGAATCATTCACCTTGTCCGGGGGACACTTACTCAAAATGACAAATAAATTGTGATAACCGCTCAAAAACCTTATTGAAAACTCATGTGCAAAATGCGGATTCGAACTAGCGACCTTCGGATAACTACAGAGCGAGTAAAAAAAGGAACTAAAAACAAACAACAACACGGAAGCGACCAAGGTAATTACACGGTACTACACATTGGAGTTCAGTTATCAACCCTTGTAAGTGAACAAATTATTTCACTTGCTCACAGTTAAACATTTTTATCACCTTTTGAAGGGAATCGCCCTACATCAGTTTTCGTCAAAGTTGTTGCTGCGTTTTTAATGCGTTTTAATGCGTTGGAACAACAAAAATTGACACAAACTACTTGTTCACATATCCTCCTTGGTCTTGTCTGGACCTTACTTTGGTTTGTGAACCTGTCGAACTGCAGCAACATTTCACGAATCATTTTTGTCCTATTACCGCTAGCTGCATACCCTTTCAATGATTTGTGATCAATCCCTTTTCAAATGTGGGTTAGGGTTTACGAATACTATAGCTGGCGTGGTAGCCTAATCATGTTAAAATGTTTTTTACTGCAACCAATTAACACGATCATACCCATCCTGTTCACGCCCCATTTTTAAGAGGGGGACAGGGCGTCATCTCCTACAATATGATTATTGCAACCACAGCACATAGTTTCTTTGAATCCAGCACGATTTTTTCTATATAGGGCAAATAGATAAGTTATTGGACTAAGCAGGGCCACGGTGAGGCACTCGCGCAAAGCGCTCCGTGCTCAGTGGCGCCGCTAATGCATATGTTAATTTATTGCATGCATCCAACATGCTTATATCCCCGAATGCACTCCACTAATGCCTTATCCTATCCCTAATTCACGTTTGACTTCACCGTCTTCGAATGCTTCTAAACCGAGGTTTTACTCGCAGCTGGTGATGGTCGAAGGCAATTATTTGGACATTGCATGAATTGTATTTTTCGACGAACCTTATTATATGGGGTTTCAATTATGTTAAGTACAGCAATTTGAGAGGTTTCTTTCTTTGTTTTAAAAATACTTTAATATATGGATTAATTCTAATGCTTAATATTCTTTAATGGAAAAATGTCTTTGTTTTCCTTTATTTTATTAACCCGCCCTGTATGAGACGACGCTTTAAAGGCCGACTCATGAGATTTCCTGGGAGGGCGCCCCCTCATTTCCCAAAAAATGTGTTTTGTGCATGTACATAATGCTTGTCCATGTACTAATCACGGGTGTGAAATTGCTAACTTTAAATCGAATTCCTTCATATAGAAAATCAAACTTTATTATAATTCCGGATCAGAATTTGTTATACCATTATCCTGGGACGTAATGACTACACATAATGCCTTACTGCATCAACGACAAATTCGATTCTCTCAATTGGAATTGTGCATTTAGGTTACTATCTTAGTTCTAGTTTGGACTATTTTTTTCATTATTACACAAAAAATATTTTTCGAAATCCCCTCTGAGTCGACTTTTAATGTGCGAGCTAAAGCACTTCGTTTCAGAGCAGGGATAGCAGACATCTATAGGTCTTTTGATCATTGCTGATCATATGTCATTACGATTGCATTCAAAACGGTTGCTTTAATCAACTTCAAGTCACAATAGCTTAGTAACGTCATTATAATAAGTAGTCGTGTGGTCCTAGTGGAAAGCGCAGGACTCGTGGTCCTATTAGATCATTAGACCGTTAAAATCGTGAGTTTCGAGGCCCGCTGTGGTCAACGCGTTTGTGTCCTGGGCAAGGATACTTAATCTCAATTGCCTTGTCGACCCACCGAAATCTGTGGGCTCTAGTATGGGAAATATTACAATTTAACTGCTGATAGGCTAGTGTGCTTGAAAAGCATGTCTTTGAGCACCACCTACATGAAGCAAAACGATCTTGAAGGCGGCGTAATAATAACTTCAACCGCGCTTGAGCCTGTTTACGGGGTTAAGCTCTATCAAACTGGTTATTTTTATATTATTATTAGTCTGGGTTAATCACTTACAAGACTTTTTTCATTAGGGCAGGAAAAAACAAATAAGAATTTTAGTCATAGAAAATAATATACAGAGTTATCCAAATCCATATGATTATTATCAAAAGTATTATATTCTATCAAATTGGGTACTTAGGTGAAAGAGAAAAAAGAAGAAAGATAAAATTGGTACAATTTTCTTATGGTAATCACAAATATTTGTTGAATTAATGCCCAGCTGCCTACGAAACAATTTAGTTTCTAATGTATTCTCTTGTCGCTAAATTTATAGGCTCTATAGACGATACGCGACCCGGATATACATAAATCTCTACATTGTAGATGCCAGTCGTCACGCGGCCATTGTCTTCGGAAAGAGATCATCATGTTAGCCGATGAGGAATATCAATCCGCCATTATCTGGTTTGACTAAGGTTATTAAATTAGATTAGTCTGTTTCAGTTTTGGCAGGCGTTTTCATTTCGTCAGGATTTTAACTGACGATAGCCATGACTTTTATACGTAAGAAAACCTGAGTACAAAAAATTAATAGTTAAATTAACGAGTGATAAAACGTTCTTCACAGGTGGTGGCATTGGATAAAAACAACTCCTATGGATGGCTGTATCTTGCTGAAGCTCAAATTGCTGTAAGAGAACCTCAAAGAAGCTACAAGTCGTCAATCAAGGTAAACTAATAACCAGATTCCAATACGATGTATGTTTATGGCAACACAAATATATAGGATCTTTTCCAATCTACATGTAGTCGAGCGCTAACATGGCTAAGATGATTAAGACTTTGTTTTGAAATTAGGGAGTAATAGTAGGGTATAGAATAAACAGTGAGATGTGAACAAGGCGAACACAACAAGACGACAATCACGAAAATGCTGAACACAAGGTGTAAGTCAACAGTAACAAAGACGAACAAATACACGGTCTCGAACCTGGGTCATTCCTCGGTATAGACTAGGTGTAGGAAAACACTCGACCAAAGGGACTTGTTATGGGATATCAGTGAAAACGAATTTTCAGTCTTCATTAGAGTTCAAGCGATTCCTATTTTATAGTATTTTTTGAAGAAGGGGTGGGCCTGTAAGCATGGCTTCTGCTAGAATCATTGTTTGAATCCTGTTGAAACCATTTAATCCAAATCTATTTAATCGTCTTAGGTTTGAACTATTGAAAGGACAAGCCCGATACTCCTCTCCACGTTCCTTAGAGGGCAGCTGGAGTTCGTATCGTTTAGAGGCTGCAGTGGAAAGCAAGATCCAATCATTGCAAATTGGAGCGCTGGTAGAGGTAAGACCTATGGGATCATTGGGGGGAAAGTAAGTAATGGGTGATATTAAAATCCAAATTATCAGGTAATTCTAATATTCCAAATACCATAATAATAATAAAAATGTTGAAAAATTTTAATTAATACTTTTTTTCTACTTTTTACACCATGTTAGAAAAAATTCCTCTTCAATCCCTCAATAACCAAATTCCAACAGAACCTTTACCAGAAGCTGATTCATGCATGTAAAGGCCTTCATGATCAACGCGTACCGTTTCGACAAGCCAACACAGAAAGGTATACTATAATTCTTGCTTCACACTCACCCACCAGACAAAAAAGTCATGTATTACAATTACACAACTTATGTAAGCATAGAATATCAAAACTTAAGTCAAACAGTTGTACCCGTAAATTTAAGTAATTAAGTATGTTCCATTTTTATCTCTTCAAACCGCAGAGGGGTAGCAAATGTATTATGATCGCTTCGTTCCATTTCATAACAGTCCCACATATTATTTTGCCATGAACATCATTTTTCAATAACATTTTCCCTATTGAATGTTTTTACGTTACATATGAAGTTTCATTAAAAAACCATCATTTGTAATATGGGTGTACTACAAATATCAATTAGTCATGGCTATTGATGAATATCAATTGCATTGTTATCGTTAGTTACAAGAGCCGTATGGGCGTTCAATGAACTTCTATTCGAAAAAAATTGAAATAGGCAATACCGTGTTCTTTTAATATATATATCTTCTAACTATATCACTCCCTTAACTGCATTTTTGACTTTTCAAAAATCACTGAGCGCACCCCTGCCTTGTGTTTAGGGGGAAATTGCTCCTAGAATTAAACAAGAACAAATACGCACCTCCATTTTTTTGCGTTTATCGCAGGTGGTAGTCCATTTTCCTCTATGGGTGTTAGGATATAAAGTGAGAAGTTGGAAGAATAATCAAATCTTCACATTATTTAAATCACTATTACATCCACATACTATTTTTTAAGTAACCTTAAAGGCAAAGAACAATGTTTCAACGAAAGCAAACTAGTTCCAAATTTTATATTGTAGGGGCATCAATGGTCCTATCTTCATACTTACAGAAGTCGCATTCCATCCTGATAACAACAAGCAAATTTCCTTTGGTGAAGATTGCCTACAAGGAATAAGACTAAAAGGAAGAACTGAATGGAAATGGGCCTCTCGTTTTAATCTTCTCTGGATTTAAATTTAAAGATATTAACCATTTTTTTTTCCTCACAATATATTTTCGAGTTTCTTTTTAAACATTGAGTAGATGTTTTTTCGGAGCTTAACCATTGTTTAGTACAAAGGAGTCGGGTCATTAGCTGTCCCATTTTGTCTGACTTGTCCTGACCCTTTCCTTCCATCGTCTGGAATTGACATAATGAATTTACATCGGTTAAACATATTGAAGGGACATTTTAAGTTTTTCCGTCAATTTCTTTAAAATTCAAAATGTATTTTCATGACAACATCTTCATGAAATGGAGGTTGGCTTGCATTCCATTTCGTAAAAAAAAATAACACTTAAACCGTATGCTGCGTTATTTTTCCCCACAGCGTATGATTATTTGAAATGTTTTACTATTTTTACTTTTAAATATACCATGATTTTAGATGTCTTGGAAAAAGATCAATTTGCCCGTTTTAATTATGATCACATAATGTAGGATGTCCATTTTTATTTTGAGAGCACAAATTTGATGTTCCAAGTTGACCATTTTTAAACTTCCATACTCCATATTCACTTTGTTGATTGTTTCTCTTTTGACCTTCTCAACTATTTGAAAACCTCAGAGAAATCGAAATATCTCTGTGTGCCTTCTTAAGCGGCACTGGCACATTTTCACCAGAATATGAATGTCTTCAATTTGCTCTCAAAAATTATATCTATGCTATTGAAAAACAGAGATTACATTTACCACATAAAATACATACTCAAAACAGATACGATTTAATAAGAGAAAAGCCATCCAGGTGATTTGTAGGCTCACTTTAATCGACAAATGTGTCTATTACATGAAAATCACATAGACTCGACTCACTGAATATAACTACAAATCACAACGGGTCAAACAATGTACAATGCGTTGTAAACATGCATACAGCGTGCGTTTGCTTGTGTTTTTTTTAATGAATGTAGGATGATCTAGGGCCATTACAGCAGTATCTAATTAGTAACGCTGACGGATTGGCACCCAAGATAGCGATTAACCTCCCTTTTGAACTCTGCAAGTCCTGGTCTGATGCAACAAATGGAGCAAAAGGGCATTCCATAAGCATCAGAGAAGGGAGAAAATGATCTTCTGTGGGAGGGCCAAGTTGGGACTGTGGGATCTTCACAGCAAGGTCATGCGGCCTGACTGAGCGCCTAAGGCGAGGATCAACGGAAATGCAGCTCGGGTAGCAGATGGCTGAGG
>JAMKCH010037040.1:0-14713 GCA_023653785.1 Ophioderma brevispina
AATTGTTGCTACCTCTTGCAAACTGCAAAAAAAGAAAAGAACAACACGCCAATTCCAACCATACAATCAGTACAAACTGCTGGTGCCAATCCAGATTTTTGGAAATCAAGTCCCCTAGTATGTTGAGCGGCGCGGTGAATTATCCCAGCCGCATGCAGACAATTTCACCGTAAGACGAGGTAATGTTTCTGGAGATTCGTAACGTAACGTAGCTGTAAATAACTCCTGCGATTATTTTCATATTTCCTTCACACTTCGAATCCGGGAATTCAATTTATACTCTACAAGGATCCAGGAACCTAGTCAACCAACACTTATCGCTATATTTGTGGAATTAGAATGCAGGAAGGAAAAGATAGAACCCCAAATCCACTCAAAATTGGGTGTGGCTCTGTGCGGGCTGTGCCAACGGGCCGTTCATGATATTGTACAGGGGGTTATTTTTGCATTTGCAATTCGCGCCATTTTTTTAAACACATGAGTCATACTGTCCCGCGGGAAATTCAAAATTGGCCAACAAATCTATCATCTGTAATTTTATAGTCCTTTCATATACATGTTAGAGGAGATCGAGATATACACAGAAAATGTTCATGTTGAAGAGTCAGGACGTCCCAGAAGAAGGTAAAAAAATAATAAAAATAAATATGAAAAATCCAGAGATCAATTTAATATAGCTGTAATTATTATGCACAAACAGCTATCGAGTTTCCCAGGATAATAATTGCAGAACTCCCACTGGTCCCAGGTAAAAAGTGTTTTAAAGGGTCTCATTTGCTGGAGAGTGTGGCCTAAGCGGTTAGGGTGCTTTCCCTTGCGGCGTCAATTTACCAATAAAATCCGGGTTTTCGAACCCGGTTGGGGTCCTTGCTGAAATTTATTCGGCCTTGTGTTCAATTCCGGCTTTAATTGTATACGAAGCTATTGATTTAAATACAGAAGAAACCGCTTCTCCTCCATGGTTCACTTGGAGTTGGGCAAATGAAATCATGAAAGCATCCCGTTCTTCAGAATGGACCGTTAACTCGTCTGTCCCGTGTACAGAGAGTCACAACTGTACATGTACATTGCAATCAGGTCGAATAAGAGAGTAGGGTGTAAACCCTGACTGTTCCCAATCCGCCCAGGTCTCAAAAGCTGGCCATTTTAGGAGCGTCCGTATCATGGATACACTTGGCCCCGGATCAACGTACTCAGTTGAATAAATCCCTGACATCAACCACTAAGCCATTAGCAATGACTTGTAGACACGATAAGAGATTGCTTGTTAAACGTTCGCAGTTTTTGTTTTCAACAAGTTCCAGGGCGGCATCATCATTTACCCAAATTTTCACTGGATTATGACCAGATGGCAGGGTGGCTCCAGTTGCTTGTTAGACTTTTATAAATTTCCTTTTAAACGGCCGCCATTGCCCTTAAGTTCATTAATAATTGCATACCAATAGGTGCACTACCGCTTATAAGACTTCTGCAAATTTGCTTAATTCTGAAGGTCATCATCGACCTAGCAAATTTGCTTCTAAGTGGGCCGTCATCGGTTCATTATACTTCATAGTTTTATAACTGTGCATTTTGTTTCCCATATGGTGGCAGAGTTGCTTTTGCGTTCTTATCATTGCTCTGTTTGCGCTTCAAAAGTGGCGACATCAGTTTAATCCTAGGATGGACTCGTAATTGAAGTTCTTTCTTCTTCTTCTTAGCGGTTCCACAATTCCTTGTTAATGGCTTGTGGTGGTGTCAGGCAGTACCAAGGATTTTTCACTGAAGTATGCCTGACCGGGCCGCGTGTAGCCAGATCCGGGACGCTCCTAACATGGGCCCGACCTGGGGCGGTTGGGAAACCGTCAGGTTTTACCACAAACCCTCCTCGTATTCGACACTGACTGCGATTTACATTAACGGCCTTAACGTCCAAACAATCCGAAGGACGGGAATGCTTTCCATGATTCATTTGCCCCACTTTATTCAGTTAACCATGGAGGAGAGCAGTATGCCGTAATTAGTCATAGCTTGTATACGATTTAAATCCGAATTGAGCACCCGAGTAAATCCCAGCAAAGTGAACCTCCACCGGTATTTGAACCCCGGAATTTTTGGTAAATTTGCGCCACAAGGCAACACCTACCGCTAGGCCAACGCTCTCCCCCTTAAAGTCTAGGGTGCCATTGCAGAACTCCTTCCGTAATGTTTCCTTCTTTCAAGGGGGCGCATCAGTAAGTGAAGGGTGCTTATTTGCCTATTCAGACCTCAAGCATTTTTGTTTCCAAGGGCCGGCGTCAAGTTTATTTCCTTCACTGGACGACCATATAATGTGGAAGGTCACGTCAACGATAAGCATGTTGTGTGTGTGAACGTCGCTTCCGTTATGTCGTTGGCTTTAGAGCCATCTTCATTTCACTATCTTTCGGCAAGTATGCTTTAAGAAGCGGGATCAGTTTATTATAAAACGTTTATGGGGACTATTATAAGGCGCATTTCTTACTCGGGTTCTGCAAGGCATAGAGACCGTGGTGTTCTGGGAGCCGCAATCAGTTTCCTGACTTCATGTTGTGGCTTTTTTTGGTCTTTAAAAAGGAGGAGGGGTGCCATGGCGAGTGGCAAAATTATTGGGACTACCTGACGTCTCTGTCCGCCCCGGTTCCGACGCCAATGGCCATGGCCCCGTGACAATATAATAAAATGAATATTAGGCCACACCACAAAGCAGTTTAGGTAATTGCCTGTCACAAACAAATATGCCGAATCGTGAATTCGATGACCAGGTGCAGCTAAGCACGGTATCGGTACAATCAACGATTAGATGGGCGCTGCATGCCATGCAATGCAGTGCCTTCTTCGGCCATGACTTCCGCTGCAACCTCACAAAATCCAGCCGTTCTTTCGTGTCGTTGTTTCACCTATCGGTAGATATGGCTTTATTTTCCCTCCACATCAGGAATTAAAGTACATATGCACTTTCCCCTCGCCTTTTCGGGGTACGAAAGACGCCATTAGTTATGTAACGATCACAACATCTGATCAAGCTCGAACTCACTGAGTGTGTGAAGACCTTTAGCCGCGGTTTTAGAGTTCAACGTTCGTACATACGTTACGATTATATTGTATCGTGGGAGTAAGCAAATCGTGATACCGAGTTTTATATGTAATACATTTCAACATAAAGTGGGCAATTATAATTCATTTTTGGAGAAAACGTGCACATACCGAGGTGAGAACAACCGTAGAACTGATTTTTAAATTTTTTTAAGGTTTATCTCGCAAAAGTATGTACTTCCCAGGGGTGCGTCACCTTTTGAAACGACGGATCTGCCCGGTGGCCTATCTCAGTTTGGAAGCTGCGCGCACGAAGCGCGGTCATACAGTATTCGCTTTCCAAACACTTTCTCCGCCAAAGTTGGTAAAAAATTTGAAACGCCAATGTGGAATATAATTCTTAGAGGTATGACCAAGTGTTTAATTCAGAACTTAAGACAGGTAAAGCGCAGAATTTGTTTAATGTTATAATGGTCGGTCGAGAGGGGCACCCACTCCCGCGCGAAGTGTGGAACCCCTGCAATATTCCAGTTTCAAGACCGCATTTTTCTCACAAAAGATTGATAGACATGGATTTGAAATTCTAATGGGTTCATCATAATAATCAAGGTATGGGCAGCAATGCAACCTCGCTATTTTCTGTAAAACGTATAACAAACCTGTGGGGGTTTGCCAATCATTATAAAATGTTGGCTAAACGACAGAACCAATTGTGGATATCCGTGTATAACAAATTTGCAACAGAATTCCGAATCACCTTTTAAAAATGGTGGAAACACATATGCCTGTTTGCATGACAAAGTCGGTGTGGGTTTGGCATTTCCTTCCGAAAATAGGCCCAAAATTTAAAAGTTATACCAGGAAAACAGTGGCGGCAATTTTCCTTCCAAGTGCAGATGACAAGTTGCTAAAGCAAAATTTTTGAAGTGTAAGGAGTTCTGTTCTATCTTAGAGGTCAATCATATTTTCAACTTTCAGAATAATATTGTGCGCGAAAAATTACGGGTTTTAGTGATGAATACGGAAACGTAATGTTTTTTTACCTACTTTGAGGTTGAACCTTAAGGCCAAGAGAAAAAAAAACAAAGTTGTCTCAGAAGACATCGCGCGCATTTTATTTAAAATTGTGTCCTTTATCGCGTTATTTTTTAGGTTTTTCCTCACTATAAAAGATAACCTTTTTTTATTTTCAGAAAAAAGCAATTTAGGCCGCTTATAGTTTGGCCAAAATGAAATTACATTTTGTTATTTTAAATCCCGCATTTCGCATTAAACATTTTTTCCTAAAAAAGTGTCGCAATTTGCAGTTTTTTATACATTTTTCTGAGACAAACTTGTTTTTGCTTTTACACCACGGGACATTCGCTTTGTCAAAAGTATCTAGAATGTATGCCCTCCGTGCGTGGGGACTTCCGCATTGAGAAATCATGTGCTCTTCATCACACCCCCAAAAAAAAACTGCCTATTTTCAAAAAAACACGTATTCTTAATATTTTTTTTTAACTGTAATGCATTGGGAAATGATACGAGCACTGGGGTGTTTCTCTTCTAAGACTTCATTTTTTTTAAATGGTTATTATTAATGTGTGACATTGGCCCTACTAAGCCTTAACATGACCTAATGATACCGGTTTACGGCATGCGACCACACCCGACTTCACAATAATACAATACATCCTAGTGATTGAAGGTAAAATTTCTGGGGGAAAGAGGTAAAAAAGGAAAATTTTTTAGAGGGCAAAAGTGAAATTCTGGTGGGGGAAAATATAAACAATTTTTAAGATTTTAAACAAATGTTGGCCCTAAAATCGCTGATTTGTGCCCTAAATTTGTGACTTTTTACCCCAATCGCTTGATTTTTGGCAAAAATCCGTCAAAATTTGGGGGCCAATTGCCCCTGTGGCGGCGCCACTCAAGATCAAAAAAACTTGTCCGCAACAATCAGCTAATCACAAAGGTATGTAAATTCCAAAGGTCGTCGCTGAATCTGAAGTCAGGTTTTACAACCACTTTGCTGCAAGTAGCGCGGAAAATTTTACCAACATTAATATAGTTTATAAAATTCCCTATGGTAAATAAGTTTCACAGTCGCATTTTTTTTCAGAAAGGGGTTAGAGTCGGACCCCCTTGAGCCGCCCTTATGGGGTTTCAACACAAAAGCCTTTATAGGCCTAAAACTAACTAGCTAACCATTGTTTTTATATGAAAAGAGATATTCAGATTGTCTCAATCCGTGAGGGTCATAAAAATGACATTTGCACACCTTTATTTTAGAGGGCACAAAAGTAACAAACTTAAAACTCGAATCGTCGATTTTATATTTTCCATTTTTTTCTCTTGTGTTTTTTTTCTCTTATTTTTCTTGGTTCCTACGCTTTTTTAATTTTTTACTTTTTACCTGGGGCGGCGCGCCCCCCACCGCCCCCCTGGGTACGACGCGCCTTGATAGGCGTAAATCCCGGGTGATGGGGGTAATATATCAAATACATCATCCCCCCAAAGTGAAATTCCCGTGCATGTGATTTTAATCAAAATAACCCCATATTTTTACCATATTAGTTTAAAATGTAAATTTCCTTTTCAATTTCACGCGCGCGCGCGCATTCTGTTTTTGAGAATTATACTTACTTTTAACGATTTTTAAGAGTAATGGCAACAATTTAAGCGCGCTTCGAGCGCATATACTAGTACTGAATCTTGTCAGCAAACACTGTTTCATTCATAAATTTTTTCAATAACCCCCCACCTCCACCCCAATAATCAAAAGAATTTACGCATTCTGCGGGGGAAGAGGAAGGTTAAGAAACTTTGGCTCGGTGCTCGAAACCAGGGGGATACCACGCTCGCCTGCCAGCGAGTTCCACGTTTTTGTCTTGTGTTTGTTGAAGTGCCCCTAATGACGCTGGTAAGTTGGTATAGCCGGTATCTACATCACGGTCACTATTCCTGATAAGCACTTATAATGTACCCGATTTGTTAAAAGAATCATGTGCATTAGATGCATTTTTATACGCTTAAGTTTTTTAATGACACTCCGAAAAATAAGCTATTTTTAGTGTATTTTGACCCTTATATTGCAAATCATTCTATGATTGTATTGTTCTTGTAAGAACATTGGTTTGCTGAATCGGTTTGAAATGTTAAATAAGCTGATATCCTGTTTGCTTATTAAACGTAATTTACGACTGATATTATCTGAGAAAGTTTCATGCCGCTAAACCGTGAAACCGTAACTTTTATAAGACCGGCAAATAATTATAATCTGATATATTTCTACAATAACGTGCATAAATACTCTCTAATTTCTTAGATTAAAATGGATGACAATCCGATTTTGATTGAATTTTTTTTAATCGTTTTTGATTTTAAGTATTTACTGTATTTTGATTTAAATTTTTAATCTATTCTCAGATTTTTCCCTGATAGTAATCCAATTAATTTTTAATGTCAGAAACTTAGAGAGTGGTGTTGTACTTAGGGCCAATTCGTTTGTGGTTTCTCCCTTTATCTCGATCTCTTTTTCTCTATCTTTTTATATTTGTTATTTATAAATTTGTTTGCTCATTCTTTAATTCAATCATTTTCTTATAACTCTTATTTATTGATCAATTCATTATTTAACAGTCGATTTTTACTACATATTCCTTAATAGCAGCTTAAATAGCAGTCGTTTTAAATGTTGTTTCTATTGTCGTTTATATAAATGACCCATTTCCATTCCACGAATGATGGCAGCACCACTGCCTAGTTTAAAATTCCATGTGCATTTCAGTGGGAAATTAACTATCTACTCTTGAAAAGGCACATAATAATATAAGAAGTGTTTCGATCCTTTGGAGAGCCGTCCTTGCAAACTATTGCTTGACCCCTGGGTTTTAAAATCTGTTCACAAGAACAGGGACTGGGTTAACACAACTGGGGTAAAAATCTGTTCACGAGAACAGGGACAGGGTTAACAAAACCGCGTGTGTGTGGTCTGTGGTGTTTTAACTGATGGCTGCCACACGCGCTGCCACAGCGCATCAGTATCTTTCTTCTTGGTGCTTAATGCATTAGAATATATGGGAAAACTCGGGCGTGTCGACATGTTTAGACCCCGTGCGCAGTGGGGCCCTCTTACATGCTCCCTTTCGGTCTGAAACACTCGGAATCGTCACGCTGTCCACGGCGCTCCTCTTTCTCCCATAACTCAATGCATAAACCGTGTGATGTGTGATGCAGCCTCACATGCCACTTTATTCCCATTCCCGTAAAGGCTGCTGAATTCAGAATCGGGTCAGGCAAAGTGGAGTCCAAAGTGTGCCAACCCGTCATAAAGCATGCAGAAAGCAAAATTTCTTGTGAACATGTATATTTGTTTGACTGACCTCTTTGGAAACAAGGTTCAACAATGTGAGCACGCTTAGGTTACGTGCTTTGGTGTTAATGTGGCTAGGAGCACCTTATGTCAAGAAATTATAATTCCGTGAGTTTATTTTTAAGCTACTATAAGTTATATTGTTCGTGGGTGGTGCAATGGTCAAAGCCTCGGACTTGGAATCTCAGGGTCGCAGTTTCGAACCCCCGCTCGGGCGTTGCATTCCACTTTACTACAAGGCCCTAGCGTAATTCCCGACGTAAAATGTTCTAAATGTAATTGGTCCCATACCAGCTTGGCGTCGATGTAGCTTGTCTATTCTTGTCCTGCCGCGTTTCCCAAAGGGAATTTACCGTAACAGAAAAAAAATGTCCCGTCTAAAGTTGCGGGTTTTATTGTATTCACTGTACACATGTACATCCATGTTTTGGATAAACTCAGCGGGCCGTCTTATTCGCTGCCCATGGTGACGTCGAACAGGGTCGTGACACAAGCCATTACTTCTCTTTTGTTTCACACAAGGTCATTATTTTCCTCTTTGGGGGTGACACAAGGTCATTCTCTTTTTCTTCCAAGGGTTGCCCCGTCGAATAGAAGCAACTTCCTGGAATGGTGGATGGTGTCGATGTCCTGCCTGGAGATGTGCGCGTATTTTTGGCGAACGTCCAATCCATCACCAAGACCTACTCTACTCAAAAAAAGCACTGGAGGCGCGAGTTTGTGAACTCATCGGCTTGTACGTACTAACAAAGAGTTTGACGGAAAATAGGACTCTACGAGACACGTCATTTTAGCGTTTTTACACAGAACATCCGGCATCGCACCGACAGAATCAGGAAAAGGCATCAATCACAGACATTCATAGATCCCTCGCTCTCGGCCTCAACATCGCCATCGACTGCAACTGAAAAGCCATCCAACTTCCTTGGAACATCATTCTCGAACTTGGACAGGCAAATACTTCCCATACCGCAAACCCAACGCCCGACCAGTCCCTACATCCATATCTCCAACCACCCGCCGAACATCCCTCAATAACCTACCAAAGCCTCCATAAGCAGACGTATATCAGCTATTTCATACGACAAAGATACCTTCGACAACGCCTCACACAGCATTCTACAACGAAGCTCTGAAGGCCAGCAAATACAACGGGAACTCACATACAAGGAACCGTGCAACAGGACGACCCGCAAACGTCAACCGCAACATCACCTGGTTCAACCGCCTTTCAGCAAGAAACGTCTCCACCCACATCGGACGATCATTCCGCAGCTCATCGACAAACATTTCCCAACCGGATCCAAACTCAACAAGATATCCAACCGTGAAACTCCATCAAGATCAGCTACAGATGCATGCCCAACGTCCCGCCCCTCATCAAAACCCACAACAATAAGATCGTGCCGCAAATGATAATCAACCTACACAAAATTGATTCAGTTGCCGCAACAAGATACCTGTGCCATGCAAGGAAACTGTTTTGAAACCTATCAATCATCCATCAGTGCCAGAAGTCAAAGTAGTAAAGAGGACTTAACCAGACTTACTCGAACTGACGGAACCAACCTTCACATTCAAACTAGATTCAACAATCAACAAGACTCCGCTGAAAATGAAAAACACCAGAACAGCAATACCAGCCGTCTCACCCATCTTAACCATTTCCCCTGTCGACAAATGATCCACCAGTTGGTTTACATCTCTTCTTGAAAGTATGGTTCGCCAAACAGATCCTTCTAAGCGCAAAGCTGGCATCTGGTATATTGGATAGAGTGTGTCTAGGGTGACAGCTTTTTGGATGCAAAATCCTATTAGAGTCGTGGTTTGTGTATAAAATCAGTACTGTTCTAAGATGTGATTCTTTGAATATTCTATCTTTAAAAAGATCGAAACGCGTTCCCCTTGTACCCTTTCCACTCCAATTTTGCCTCCTTCAAAACATTAATCACAATCACTGGTCCATATAGACTCCCATAGTGGCTCAGAAATGTTTTCCTGAGTCACCGGTTATCTCTTCTAAGCGCTTTCCCAATTCTTAACGATTTCTGTCCAGGGCGGAAGTCAACCGTAACAGATCTTCTGTGGGTACAAGGTCCGATTCTGACGAAGCTGGGTGTAAACAAACTGCAAAAAAAACTTGTGCCCTGTTCAAATCACGGACACTTTCACCAGTAACGTTACTAAAATTTCATGCTACGTCTCCAACAACCTCTTGTAGATCTAGGATGTAGAAGATGTGGCATGCAATACGTTGGTGAGACCGGAAATGACATCAGCAGAGGAATGAACAGATCAATCGTTCTAACCATCCACACACGATCGCATCATCCTGACAAACCTGTTGCGGTTCATTTTTCCACCAATCGCCAATCGCCATTCTGAACAAGCCTTAAAAAATTGCGATTTATGAGAGCTTGGGTACACCCGTCAAAATTCGTCCATTACAACCTCGCGAGCGTTTTTCTGGATTGATATTCTCAAACTAACCAACCTCAGGGCTCAATATCCCCCCTAAGACCTAGTTCCCTTTTCTCTGTTGGGTGTCATATACTCGTTCCAATTTATATATATATTAATGTTATAGATTTTCCTGATTAAACATCTATGTTTTTTAAATGAGGTACTACAGAATAGCTGAGGGTGTGTGTTCTTCTTACCACCCTGCCGGTGCCCCCCGTCCTTGTTTTCTGATTGTTTTTTTCTTTCTTACACTGTTATTGATATATAAAAATTGGATAATGGAGCAGATCCCAAAGATATTGATCAAGCTATGAGTTTGAAAATATATTGTGCGAAGCAACCGAGCACAATATTTTTAAAACTCAATAAACAAAAATAAAAAAAGTAAAAAAAACCATTTATAATTTTTTATTATAGAAAAGTAACTCATGAACTATAAAGGCCTTCCCAAGAACCTTCCCCAAGTCAGCAAGCCACTCTTCAAAGTCCGTATTCTCGTCCTTTAGACTCTAAATACTGTCCGAAAGATCGCCACGCCTATTCTCAGTACTTGTCCTTTTGCAGCACTATTTTTTACTGTGTATTAATTCTTGAAGTTGTTCGTTATTTTTGGTCCGAAGTCAAGAATGTCCATCTTGGGCGCCATGACTTTCGCTTGTTTTAGTTGCCGTCTTCTGAATCGATTGATTTGACCCGAAATTGACCCGCGCGAATTGCAGTATTAGGCTCGATTACATCTTTCGACCGCTACAACAATCGATCCGCGACACGCTATGGCTATCATTGTGAAACCCGTAAACAAGCGACAGACCAATTAGTGGTCATCTGGAGACACTTTACTGTATGTAAACGGTTTAAACAAGGTCAAATAGAAAATCTTTAATAGCTCATCCTGTAGAACGGGATGAGAGATAAATGGGTGAATGGCGATGCCTCACCGTTCAGAACCAGAATGATCTGTACAATCCTAGTAATCCTTTGATCCTTTTATAGACGAAGAATTTCATTCTAGGCTAATTCCTTGAGTTTTACATGAAGGATGAACCAAAATTCTGGTCATTGATGGGGTACATCACAAAGCTACATAACAGGCAAAAAATGAGTCGGTTTTTGGCGTCCAAAAACCGACTTTTACAATGCGCACTACCAATTTCTTCGCTCCCGCAAAAAAGTAAAAAAAAAACACTTTTCCCGAAACTCTTCCAATAAAATTTACTCATAATAGGAGCACATAACTACATTTACAATTGCTGAAATAAAACTTTAAAAGTTACTCCAGTCCTTCCAGCAAGATGTAAGAAGGGGCAAAACAAATTTTGAATAGCGGTCCACAAAACGCTTAAAGGTAGACTGCATAAATAACTAGTTCCATCAACTTTGATCGAATAGAGCCAGGTGCTGGCTCATGTAACATATCACATGACAAAACGTAAATAAAACTGTTACGCATGGTTAACTACGCGCCCCAATTTTCATCTCCAGACAAATATAACAGATCAAAATACGATCAAATAGCCCTACAAGTATAGTAAGGGCACTTTTATCCAGGAAGACTGTGATTGATCATCTTTGTTAAATACAACAGATAATAACATTTTTACTAACCTTTTGATTGTTCTCCTCCATTCATCCGGGATGAATAATTTCGGGGTCAGCTCAGTTGCGGCCCTACTTCAAATTTCCACCCCCCCTTTTGTGATAATTACTTTGTAACACACTATTGCTCAGGAGCTAGGACCACAAAGCTCTGTAATGCGAGCATTTAGCGTAACCCAGGACCGGCACGTGGAGCCAGCTCGCGTTGGATCCCACACGCTGCCTCCAGTGCCCTTTATACCCTCTGACCTATCATTGACTTTGTCTGTCACGTGCCAGAGCTGAATAAGACCTTGTTTTCTGCAATTTCTCGAACTTCTTTCTTGCCTAAAAAATCAATCAAACCAAAATGGGAAATAACAATTCAATTCAAAAACAATGAATTGATACTCAACTACTGCATTTGATGTCATATTTGGAAATATGTTTAAATTTCCTTTCAAATGTTCACGAGATGAGATTGAGGTGGTTACCATACCCGTGTGTGCCACCCGTATCTGGCCACGAATGATTTGTTGAGGAAGATGAATATTATCATTTGTAATTTTGTACTCTTTGTGGACCAAACGACGTTTGAAAAGTTAACAGTTATTTGTTGTATTCCCTCAGTTTAAGGAATATTTGTAATCTATAGGAACGAAAATTAGAAAATTTCTGGCGGTATATGAACAACGAATTAGCTAGGAAATCTGGGGAAACGTTTTCCTTATAGAGTCCCATGATGCCAATGAGTATTTACATTGGATTCCTTCATGCGCTGTAGACGTGTGCAGTAGCGCTTGGACGGAATGAATAGCAATACCTCTTTGCATCAATGGGACTTCGATATGTGAACAGTTACCGGAACTGTGGCTTAGTATAAAGGGAAATCCCAAAAAAAAAAAAAAAATGTTAGGTTTTAATTATATACCGGTATTAACAAAACATGTTTATATATAATTGCCGCCTTATGAGAAAAAACTTCTGTAAATTCTGTAAATTTACAGACCTTTTTCAAAAAGTATAATGAATAGGCTAGATTTCAGAACGGAAAAACCTTAATAGAACCAAGAATTGTAGAAGAACGGAAATATTGCTTAAAATGTATTTTCATGTAGTATATAATGGCTCTTACATTTGATAATGCATATATAAAACAATATAATCTGCAACTTGAGTTTTTAATTTGTATAAGAAAAACTCCAGGAAATAAAAACCCACTTCTTTTAAAGATTATATTTGGTCTCAACAGCAATAGCTTGATCTCATACCTTATTATTGATCTAAACCTCCACAACCGATCCTGGTCAGAAACTGTGATGTTTTTTTCATATTGGGACGAGGAAGTCCATTTCAGCCACGGCCCCGCGGTGCAAATTTTCCCTCGGTGAGGTGTTAATCCGTGGAAGAGAAAGAAGATCCGGGGTTTGATCGATTATTTAGAGAATTTACAACATCAAAACAAAAAGGAATTATACAAAGAAAACCAAATCTTTTAATTTTGTTTGAAAAAAGTGTTGGGCATTTCATATGAGTACACTGTCTGTGTTTCAAGTTAATAAGAGTTGCAATAGAATATAACCTAAGGAAGGAGAAAGATTTTAAATGATGTCACCCAATTTACGTGTTGTCGCTAAGAAAAATCCACTTACTCTAGACTCAAAGGCGAATAAATGCGGAAGAGCGCCTTCATGGTTTCAGCACTTTAGTTCTCTCTCTTGGGAAGCCAGTTCAGAATATAACACTTCACCGTGAGGTAACCTTCTTCAATAACAAAGATAGCATACACCCTTCCCATCCATGCAGACTGGACCTTTCACTATAGAGGAGCTTTCAGATCTGCCTTAAGAAACTGAACAACACCGACACCTGGGTCCGACAACATTCCTGCAGTAGTCTGGAAGCCATCCACAGATTCCATGAACAACTGTTAGAATTTGTTAATAACACCTAACATGGGAAAATAAACCAGCTGCCTTTCAACATCACTCATTCATCCTCTACCAAAGAAAGGCCGTGACCACCAACAACCCAAACTACAGAGGAATCGCACTGTCACCATGGCCTCTAGATCTACAACTCATGCTGCTCAACAGAATCACTCCTAATATAGATCCCATTTTCAGACGGACGGAAACCAGAACGGTTTTCGCAAAAGGCAGATCAACACTACCTATGATACTGGCACCCTCGAAGGATAATAGAAGAGATGAGAATTTCCAAGAAAAAAACTTCAATTGTGTTTTGTTAGATTTCCCAAGGCTTTTGACAGTGTAACACAGGGATGTAAATGCTGCATATTCTCGCCAACTACGGTGTCCCAGATGAGCTGTCAAGGCAATTGCCATTCATGTATGATAACCCATTATAGCTTTGTGCAGACCATGGACGGACCCACAAAGGAGTACCTAACAACTTCTGGAATCCCACAAGGAACGAATCTTGCCCGATCTCTTTGGTAGAGTGGTTTATTACATTCTCAGACAGAGTCTTGACAACATGAACGACAAAAGGACTCACCATCCAAACCCAAGGTTCTAGACGTCACCAAAGTCAGTGTCTCTCCGACCTGGACTACGCAGATGATCTAGCTCTAACAGCTGATCTGATGTGTGGTGCACAAGATCTATACTAACATCACTTGAGAATGCTTGCAGACAAAAGTCGGCCTCCATTAATGCCAAGAAGACTGAATATTTGACTGTCAATGAGGAAGTGAATCATCCAACCTATTGCACAAACAGGATGGTAGCCAATAAAGCTGGTAAAGGACTTTCAAGATTAGGGTCCTATGTGCCGCCGGCAGAAAGACTTCTGTCACGACAAAGGACACAGCGTTGGAATGCTACAATAAACTACACCAATTATGGCAATCTGGTAATCTCCAATTTCCAACCAACGCTGATGAAATTCTTTAGAGCTGGTAAGAGATATTCCTGTTATATGGATCTGAGCCATGGACCAGGAAGAAAGAGTACAGGATAGACTCGATGGCACATACAAGCTGACTTATGCGAGTACAAACATATCCTGGCGTGAGCACAAGACCAAAGCACAGCTATATGGAGAATCCCTCCAATTTCATCTTCGGTGGCCCAACGCCGTGCGCCGATTTTGCGGTCAACTGTCATCGTGCGATGATCCGTGTCTCAGAGTCACATGGTTGGCGTTACCATGCACAACGGGGTCTTCGCCCCTTTAACTATATTGATGTGATTGCTCGGAGAATCCGAGGCAGGATCCATCTGACAAGCCCAACTTAATGACAAACAGGGACATTTGGCC
>JAMKCH010037041.1:0-14952 GCA_023653785.1 Ophioderma brevispina
TCATGATCATAAAACCATTGTAAATCGTAAGTTTGAGCCTCGCTGCAGTCAACATGTTTGTGTCCCTGGGCAAGATACTTAATCTCAATTGCCTTGTTGACCCAAGCGAAATCTAGGGAGCTGTTATGGGGAATATTGCAATCTAAGTGTGGATAGGGATGTGCGCTTGGCTAGCTGCCTACCTAGATGAAGCGACATGATTGAGGCGATTTCATGATGGCAGCGTAATAATAATAGGCAACAGTTCTTTGAATCTTTAGGAAAAAGATGCAATACCAATGTTGGTATTATTAGACATTTACATATTAAACAAACATGACTATAGTCAGGGGCGGAATAGGGCGACCAATTGTGCATCTGACGTAATTTGACGATGCAGATTAAATGTGGGCTGTTAATAATAATCTGTGAGCAGTCAAAAGCTTATTGAAACAGAAAGATTATGTGAATTATTATGTCCTTGAGCCAAAAAGCTACTTATAAAATAGGACATATTTTACATTTTAAATCATATTTTGTTTGAACACCCCTGCCCATACTACACATTCATCAGGATCACTCTGCGCTATTGACAGACCTTCATATGCGCAATTTGTTGCCTTATTCTGTCCCTGACTATAGTGTTAGTGGCAGGAAATCTCTATAATGGATATGATTTGTGTTGTATTTTTACCACAGATCCATTCTAATATAGCCAAAATGGAAGGAAAGAAAGTTCAGTTTACCAGTGGTGAGATGGTTGAAGTGGACCATGTCGTATTTTGCACCGGCTACCATATAGCCATACCATTCCTGTCAGATGACATTAAAAAAAATGTCATTGATGAGTCTTCTAATAGCATAAAGGTAAAAGCCTCTTTTTTTAGAGGTCTTTTCAAAACAAACATTTCATATTTAGACTTGTTTTGTTCTCACATTTAAAAGCATAACATAGAAACACTGTATTATCTGTAATAAATGCCCCCCCCCATAAATGCCCTTTGACATTTTTTTCGACTAAATTTTCCAAAAAATACCAAAAAATCATGTCGTATATACATACAAATTAACATTGATAATTAACAATCATGAGAGCAAAATTTGGGGCAGATTTGCTGGCCTGAAACTCGCCCAGAACATTGTCAAATGAAGGCGTAGATAACTTTGATAAGTAAATTTTCAAAGAAATTTACTTATTAAATGTCCTATAATAAATGTCCTATAATAAATGTCCAGGCAATAAAAGAATTTAAAAAAATGTCCCTTTTTGAAGATTTTCATGGCCCTGGACATACTATGGACCATGCAATAGCAGAATTTTTTTCAATAGTGGTTGCCTTCTGGGCATAGTATGACGGTTGAGAAGCGTCTCATTGTCAGACAACGTATTTCAATTTAGAATAAACTTCGGAATTGTTCTAACCTCATTTTGTTGATGAAATTCATGTCCCATTGAACAATGAGACACTCCACTGTGGTGTTGCTGATGTTTTTCTTGAGGGCAGGATTAGAGTTTGTGCCAGTAGTTGTGGGTATATCATTAGTGGATCCAGAATCGGGAAAGCAGGGATGCAAAGCAGAGTTAAAAACTGTGTGTTACCAACCAACACGTTGAACTGGTTCACGTAACTCTTTACACATGTCTCTTTACATGTATTGTAGCTAGCAATTTCGTATACTTTTCCACTTGATACACCAATAATCCTACTTCAATAAAGAGTTCTGCATGACTAAGTCTGTTTCCGATAACGCACAGTATTTAACTCTTCCTTGCGCCCCAGGATCTGCCACATGTGTGTTTCAAAAATATATCAAGTGACTTTAGGGACTGCCATCTGTAACATGGTTATAACTATATGCTGCTTGGATTTACTAATTTGGAGACAGGGGCGTAACAGGTCACTTCTCAGAGGGTGAAATTTCCCGCTTTTGAGGCAGATTTTCCCAGTTGGAGGTGAAAATTTCCTGGTGAGAAGACAAAAAAGGGCTGATTTAACATGATTTTCAAGCTTTTTCTTCCCGGTCAAAGCTCTCTGAGGGGGCAACCTGCCCCCCTTCCCCCACTGCCCCCACCTGTTACACCAGTGTTTGGAGACAAAACTAACCCCTAACCCATCATATTTGACTTCAGAGAAAGTTACGGTGTGCAATCACCTTATAGTTATGTTTTTCCTTTTTTTCCTCATTTGTCTTCCTGCTTCTGTCTACTGCCACAATCACAACTAGCTCTACAAGAATGTCTTCAGTCCTGCCATTGGCCACACTCTAGCCTTCATTGGTTTTCTGCAGCCAGCTTCAGGAGGTGTTCTTAGCATGTCTGAGACTCAGGCTAGATGGTTTGCAGAGCTGTGTAGAGGAACCATCAGATTACCCAGCATGCACAGGATGGAAGAAGACATGAAGAGGGAACAGGTAGGATACATTGTCCTCCTCAGCAGCAGAATTTGAAGAATGGTGGTACTGTGTTTTATCATACCATCATGTAGATCTCTCGATTTTCATTGGTTAATCGCCTCAATTTACTGACTAGATATATCCCGTATCACCCCCTTGGAGCGCGTCTCAACGTCCGTATCATGTCAGTTAGGAACTGCGCATGCGTGACCATGCATCTAATTTGGCGATTTTTAGCATTGTTGGACCGAGTTGGAACAAGATTTCAGCATAATCGCTCTCACATACACTACGACTTTAAAATAGATCAATAATTTTGTTTGTGAATCTGAAAAAGATGATTTTTAGGGCTGTTTATTTTCAAAGATTCTTTTCGCTGAAAATTTGTCACCCTTGCACTCATTTAAAACAATATGCCTACAGTCAATTTACCATAAAGTATTGTTTGTTTTGTGAATCACCCTTATCATTTTCTTTAGGCCTTATGTTTGTGCTTATTTTGTTCTGCTTGGGTATGATAAAATCGGAGGTGAGTTTTGGGGTGATACGGATTATATCTAGGCTCGGATTCTGTCTGGGCTCGGGCTGCGCCCTCGCCCGATACAGACTCCTCAACTAGATATAATCCATATCACCTCAAAACTCACCTAATAACGATTTTATCATACCCAAGCAGAACAAAATAAGCACAAACATAGGGCCTAAGAAAATTCTAAGGGTGATTCACAAAACAAACAATTACCGTAAATTAACTGCTGGCCTATTGTTTTAAATGAGTGCAAGGGTGACAAATTTTCAGCGACAAGAATCTTTGAAAATAAATAGCCCTAAAAATCACCTTTTCTGATTCACAAACAAACAATTACCGTAAATTAACTGCTGGCCTATTGTTTTAAATGAGTGCAAGGGTGACAAATTTTCAGCGACAAGAATCTTTGAAAATAAATAGCCCTAAAAATCACCTTTTCTGATTCACAAACAAAATTATTGATCTGTTTTAAAGTCTTTTAGTGTAAGTGAGAGCGATTATGCTGAAATCTTGTTCCAATCGCGGTTACAACAATGCCGAAAAAAATCGCCAAATTAGAGAAGTGATTTACGTCAAAAATGAACGCCGAATTTTTGGATTTGTTGTCATGATGCATGGTCACACATGCGCAGTTCCTAACTGACATGATACGGATGTTGAGACGCGCTCCGAGGGGATGATACGGGATATATCTAGTCAGTAAATTGAGGTGATTATCCAATGAAATCGAGGGATCTACATGATGGTATGATAAATTGTCCTCCTTAGCAGAATTTGAAGAATGGTGGTGCTGTGTTATATTATCCAGTCAACAGAGTGGTTAATTAGCATAATTACGGTGGTTAATTAGCATAATGCACCTACCTTGTTGCACAAACTAAAATCACAGCACCATTGATGCTGTGGTTTGTAGTGGCTATCATTTGTTCAAAGGTTGGTTCTGATCATGCACTGTTTTGGTGTCAAAATACAGGCGTGGATCCAGGGGGTGCCTTGGCACCCCCTCCCCCAACTGCCAGAAAAATTTTTGAAGGAAAGTGATGCTGCTTTTGCGCCTATGTCTTTCTATATCTTTGGGAACAAAATTTGTATTGTGCCACCACCCTATGAATTCGGCAGCCTCAACAGAATAAACTGCATGTTGAAGGATGTGGCGGCAGAATACTGAATTCGTCCCCAAATTTGCCATTGTATATGTTTACGACATCCGTCAAATGCATTATTACACCTTTGATGATCATTTTTTTTTTATTCTTGTAATTGGTCTCTTGCTACATGATCCTCTATCTATCTTACACTTTGCTTGAACTTCTTGTCTCTCATATTAAACTTCTCCGTGCTTTGGTGTCAAACTCTCTACTTCCACTGGTAATTTTGATATAAACCTATACACTCGAAATCCTGATCAATTATTGTCCTGAAACAACTCTTTTCAGTGCACTTAGAAATAAGTTATATGAACATTTCCCCATCAACTGCATCGGAAAAAGCTTGATTGCCATGATAAAAATGCAGAGCTTCCGTATAGCGTGGGAGGGGGAAAACCACCTCCCCACCCCACGCCGCTACGCAGCGCCATGTCTGCTATGCAGCCATTCTATACCATCTCATCTTTACCTCTCTTGGCACCCCCTCCAGCCAGGGCTGGATCTGCCCTTGTCAAAATATGCATGCTAGCATGCCTTGTTCCCTTAGCTATTTCTCTTACGCATTGTCGTAGCACTGCTCAGTTTGAACATATATGCATTTTCAATATTGTTCAAAGAGTTCTGAATTAAAGACAAACTTAGTTTCATATTTAATGACCATACTAAGCAGGGCTCGAATTCAGCACTAGCCCGACGCTCATTTCTAGTTGTTAATGTGTCGGGCAAGTAGTAATGCTGGCAGGAGAGTTGTAATATCAATGGTAAACCACAGGAGCTAGACAAGGCTACAATCTTAGCCAAAATGTGTTGGAACACGACTGCTCTTTTTGCCCCGATTATTTGCCGCATTTCTCTTAAAAAGATATATAGGAAATCATGTCAACTTGGGTTGGGAGGCTTGGAGCATTCTCTATCCATGCACCCCTCCCTATCCCCACCAATCAATGTTGGGTTCTTGTAGGGTGGCAAGAACAAAATTTCAGGATTCAACATTGTCCAGGGGGATAGGGGGGCATTTTTGACAGTAGGCCTATAAAATGTTCCAACCCTTTTGGCTAAGTTGTATGCGTACTATTAGAAAGATGATTCGTCATTCTTAACTTAAATTGCCTGTCATTTCAAATAGATAAATGATTATTGAAAGAACTTGGTACACATATAGGTTAACAACTAAGTGTTCATCTGAGTATCAATTTACACTTCCTCCCTGCCTTACTTTAGGGAATGGACACTTTTAATCAGCATAGGCCATACTTTCATTTCGTTTAAGCTACATTCATGGTTTAACATCAATTGGATTCAATATGCCAGTGTGCTTCCGCGGCACAAATTGTCTTATTGTTGTGTTTAACAACTTAATATTTATTTAACGTGTAAATTTACAACAAATAATTTTAGCATATACTCTAACGTGAAAAAAAAAGGGATTTTAAATGTTAAATAGTTTCATATAGGGTTACGCGCTTTATTTGATACTAGTTAAATTTTAAATTTCAAATGGAAAATAACCGAATTCGAAAGGGAAGGACTTGATTTCTAACCGCGAACCTACCGCTTGCAAGGGTGAGATCTGTTGGCCTCTAAGCCCACATAGCGCTGCCTTACATACTGGATCATTCGTTTCAAAAACCTAAAATATGTTTAAATCAATGAAATCTACGAACTGTAAACCAAATCCACACACGTAAATCAATGATGCTGCCACGAGACCACAATTATTAACAATAGAGACTGACAGGATTCAAGATCTTTTTCATATGGTTTGCCGTGGAATACTTAATCGTTTGATTTTATTAAAGAAACAATTTTCAGAGATAATTTATTCTTGAAAATAAATTTTACTGTGATTATCGCTGTCCTGGACAAGGTGCAATTACAACGGTGGTATAAGACACTTCCCGTATACATGGGTTGTTTTAACATCTTTTTCATTACAAATCTTGTAAGCCATCCCCCATTTTCTCTTGGCCGTGTTTGGTAGATGACTTAAGTCATCACGTCGTCGTCGTCGTATCATCCTCATTAAATCATCATATCTACGTGTAAAGAGCGGATTGGCGTAGAGGCAAAGATCTCGCCCCATAAGCGGGAGTTCGCGGTTCGAACAAGTCCTGCCATTTGGAAAGTTGGTTATTTTCATTTAAAATGTAAGCTTACCCTATGTATCATATTAAGCGCATAACGCATTAAAACGTATGAACATGTTTACAATTTCCATTTTTTTTTCTAGTTAACGTGTCTATTAATTGTATTTATGTAATAATTACCCTTGAAAATAAATATTAGTTGTTAAACACAAAATAAGACCTTTTACCGGGAAGCACACTGTCAAGCGGTTTCGTCGTCATCATCATCATCGCATCCTCTCCACATGAATTCCACTCTGTTTAATTCATGCCTAGATTCATATACTCCAAATGCATGAAGTGCGCATGATGTCTTGGGTTTTCTGCTTATATGAGTAATCACGTGTATAGTGTGCTCGCTCTCACATCGTGGGGAAGTTTATTGTTATGCTTTTACTATTTAATTTGTCAATTTAGTATTACCCCCCATTAAATTCAGACCTTTTCCTGTCCTATAGGGACGCCTTTGAGCCCAAATAGTCTACGATTCATTTTTATTTACCACTCCCTAATTGGACCGCTGATTTCATTTTCCATGCCATGACGTAAGCCAGTATGATTGAGTTTATGTGCACCTGAAATTTCGTTGTAATCTCTGTCATAATTAGAGGTATGATGATACAAGGAAATTAGATGATTTTTTTTTTCACTTTGAAGACACATCTTAAGCCAAAATGTGTGGAACACGACTGCTCCTTTTTGCCCGATTATTTGCCGCATTTCCCTTAAAAAGATATATAGGAATCAGTCAACTTGGGTTGGTAGCGGGGCATTCTCTATCCATGCACCCCGTCCCTATCCCCACCAATCATGTGGTTTTCTTGTAGGGGGCAAACAAAATGTTCATGATTCACATTGTCCAGGGGGAGAGGGGGGCAGTTTGAAGTAGGCTATAAAAGTGTTCCAACTTTTGGCTAAGATTGAGCCTTTTGGGCAAATCTTGTTAGAATTTTAAAGCATCAGGGCCTTCTACTACATGTTTAAATCTCCTTTACACAGTAAACCAACATCAGGTACTTTGCTCAAGACTCGCCATAACCATTCAGAGAACCCATCATATCAGTGATGAAATCACTTCTATGTGTGGTTCTAAGCCTCATTTGGAGACATCCGACTCTTGATGAGGTAGGATGGGGAGGATTGCCCGATATGCCTGCTTTTAAATTGTATAACAGTGGATTATACTAACTACAAATAATGAATATCATGAGTTACAGTGTATTGATATTGTCCGTTCAATGAGGCATAAGCTGAGTTCAATGGAACATTCTATCTTTCAAGATCTTTCCATTGCATGATGAAAACATAATTGTTTAATGTGATATCAAAGTAGACCCTTCTCTTAAGTCTTAACCTTCTCTTACCTCTCTTAACATTCGCATACCCTAAGCATGGCTTAGGCTTAGCCTAGATCCAGCACCTGCAGGATTTAGGCTTAGCCTAGATCCAGCACCTGCAGGCTAGACCTAAATGATGACTAATAATTGACATTTTCCGATACAGGGCCTATATCCACTGGATCAAACTTGGTCCACATAACATAAACCTCTATGGGAATTCCAGTTAGTAGAACTGCTGCAAAATATGTTTGTTAGGCAGAAACTGAAACAAGATATTGTTTCTCTCTGTGATTTTTCACTCATCCAAAGGCTGTCTATGTACCTGTACAAAAGCTGCAAGTTCAGAGACTTGACGAAGCACCCATCATAATATTGCATTATAGATGCGGCAAAGTTCAGTATATTGATTTCGTCAGTTGAGATGAGCTGTCAGTTCACTTGAAGAATTCAGGTCATGGCACTTGCAGGCCGGATTGCCGGCAAAGTATAGGTTTAAAGTTCAATGGTCAGCATGCAACAAGCAAATTTTACAAAATCATGCAAGAATTAGCCCTCAAATGACATTTAAAGCATATAAAACCCATTTTCTGTCACAGTTGAGGTGTGACACTGCCCTCCCCCCCCCTATGAAAATCCTAGCTACGCAACTGAGTGCATTTATTTTAGGCAAGTCTTGAGAAGATGCTTGAGGCCTGCAATGGAATGAAAATGCACACGATATGGAACAAAATGCATGGTATGTGACATATTAAGCATGCAATATAACATTTCGTCACCCGCATCACATACTGTCAAATTTCATATTTTTTTTTTTTTTTAAAATTTAAAATTCAGTCCCTGTACAAAGTGTAAATTGAATTATCAATTACCAAAGTTTCAAAAGGTGACGTTGCATAATTCATTAGTTTAGAGCTATAGATTTTAGTCTTTTCCTCAAAATCATATCCTTATTTCAATACTGTCGTATTTTAAGATAACCATTCATTTACACATGTTTGATATAGCTTTCTATTTTGCCGATCTCAAAATAAAAAGTTTCACATACCGATCTATTTTGACGTATTTCTATCGTTCTTTCATAAACAAGATTTTCACATAGTGATCTATTTTACGTGCATTGAAAAGTAACAGTGAAATATTCATCGCATTTTGCAGTATTTTTTATTTCACATACAGATTTCTAACTTTGTAGCCTAATTAAGATAATATAATTGTAGTTTTAAGTTCCATTTATGGTTTATACTGGACTTTAAAATGTTTTCTTCAAAATACTAAAGTCTAGATGTTTCTTTTATGTTTCCTTTTAACCGTATAGGCATGAAATGTTGCCGTAGATTTTTAATCACAATTTTCTTGGAAAACATGTTTGTAAAATACAACAGTATGTGATGTGGGTGACGATTTAATGAATGATGTGACCTGTAATTCTCCAATCAAATGACAAGGACCTACTAAGATATAAAGATCATATTTAACAGTTGTCTTTTCAAGTACCTTCAAGGCACAAACTAATATGATTTTGTTTATTTTGTTATAGATTACTAGTTGGTTGTTGTGGATCGGCGCAGTATCGTCTACAAGGGCCAGGCAAGTGGAGCAAAGCACACGAGACAGTCAAGAGTGTACCAGTGACGGCATTTACACATTACGGTGCTATAGCAGCCTTGTTTGTCATAGGATTAATGCTAGTGTTTCTACTAAGATTGTTATTTTAGGAAATTACAATTATGTGGTTATTATTGGCAACTCATGCTTATATTTGAGACCACTGACCTCTACACACGGATAGCGGGCTGCCGCACAGTTGAATGGTTGCCGAGTGAAACAACAGGAAGTTGGTTTTTGACCTATACAATATGGCGGAAACAATGCATACACCTGCTGGTGCACATATTCCACACAGATGTTCTATTGTTTGATAAGGTGTATGCATTGCTTCCCGCCATATTGTATAGGTAAAAAAACAACTTCCTGATGTTTCAATCGGCGACTCAGACCCGCTATCCATGTGTAGAGGTCAGTGTTTGAGACAGATATAGATGATGTGACCTACGATCACATGTTGACCTATGTCACATGTTGACATTTAGGATGCCCTCTGTTTTTTGGCAGGCAAAATAGTACAGTAGTTTCTATGACAGACCACGTAAAATCTGGTCATAAATTACTTGCAGAACCTTTTCTGATCTAAATCGGTCACAATATGCAGCTGGTAGCATTAGCAAGTATGCTTAATAAGAAATGTTGGTATTTTTTAATTTTAAACAAAAGTTATAGAGCAAAAAACACAATTTTCCCCTTGCAAAGTATAGGGGCTTTTGCCCATCTCTCTCTTACACCACCAGGGGGTGCCACAAACATAAACAAATGTTGCATCATTTATACCTAAAGAGATTGAAAGAAACACTTCAATTCATTAGGGAGTGGTCATTGTTTATGCCAGGGGGAAATGGAGGATGTCATTTTTTTCATCACGGTCCTCCTTTGCTTCTGTTACAAATGTTGCATTCCCCTCATTTTGTGAAATTTCTCCATTTAAAAGTTCTGCGTTCCCTACTCTATCCTTGATGAAATTTTCATATCTCCCCTCTTGCTTACAAAAAATGTTCAGATTCCCCCTCAAATCCTCCATCTCCCCACCTTCCATGGCATAAATAATGACTTGTCCCTTAAAGCTTTTTACATATAGCAGGTCATTTCATCATGTGAATGTAACAAAGTTGTATCTGCATATTTGTCATTTTGTAGAATAGGTTCAAAATTCTTTTCTATTGTTTTAAAATTTTCTTTCTTCTTCCATAAAAATATTTTAACGTGAACCAATTTTGTATTTTCACCTTTAAACAAATTTTGCCAAAAAAAGCAAAAATTCAATTTTTTACCCAAAATGTCAGTTTTTTTCAATAGTAATTAATAAAACGCTTGTAGCGTTTTATCAATCACTACCAGGGTGAATATCGCTGGTAGCATTGGAGCAATTGAGTTGAATTGAAGTCAACTGGCTTGCGTGAAGTCGCTTGGACATGGTAGCGATTTATCAATTATTGACAGTCACTTTCCCAATCAGTGATGAAAGTGATGTCATAAAAAGGCTAACGTGCATGTGTATGTGTATGTGATTATCAATTTCAAAACTGTCTGTCAACTAAACCTTGAGGTTATACAATAAATTGCATTATCAATGCTGCACATCACTGTCAATGCATTGCAGAGCTACCAAACTCCCTGATCCTTGGGGAGATACCCTGAAATTTTTAGTGTATTTCTACAGACAAATTTGACCACCTCCCTAATTTAGGAAGGTTTTGCTCCCATTAGCTTGTGTGTAATTCTGAAAACCTCCCTGATTTCTGTGTGAAACCTCTGTAATTGCTAAACGTAAATGTTGGCAGCTCTGGCATTGGCTAGTTGCTTCTTAACTCTTAAGGTATATTTATCTGTAATGATACAATGGCAGGAACCCGATTTAAGTTTTGGACAGCATTTCATGTTATATACAGTGTGTCCCAAAAATGTTACATGTAGAAGAAGTATCACTCAAATGTGGTAAATATATAGTTTTCTCAGGAATCAATGATATATATTTCCTCAATATATTGGGCAATTATCACTTACCTTTCTGTTTTCCCTTTTACAAGAATGCCAACACCGGGAGGTTAAAAGGGATAAGCAGCGATTTGTTGAGCCGAAACATCGAAAAAATCCAAATTCGTATTTTGGCATTTTTGTTACTGGCATAGATGTGCTAACATAACCTGCAAGTGGTTGACTTGAAATCTGAAGGCTTTACCTTTTATCTGATTCTGTAATTTCTATATTTGCGTATTAGAATTCCGACTTGAGATCAAAAAAGCCTTTCCGTGTGAATATCCCAGATTTATCAGCATAATATTGTGCACCACGTCCTGTACAGACCTCAAACATATTGATCTTTGTTTATTCTGTACTGGTGTAAACCACAATCACCTGTTTAGTGTATATTTTGAGACGTCAATGATGTAGGCCTATGTCTATTTGCGAGAGACGGTATGACTGATTTCCTCAAATACTTCATTTTTTTCACATTTGTTGTTTTTTGTTCCTACAGTAAAGTATTCTTAGCTGGTATGTAAAAAGTACTTTGATTTATAAGCCAAACAATTACTTTCCAAATTGTTTTTTCTCTCACATTATCATGCTGTATCCCTAAGATAAATGACAAAGTGTGCATCATTAAAGTAGTTGTCTGTTGGGTTGTGGACCACTATAGCTATGCTGGAAGGACCACATAGCAAAATCAGCCATTTCAGGCTGGAAGGTAAGGATGCTTGTTGCTTATTCAAAAAGGTCAATGTAAAGGGTAGTAAAAACCAGCAGCCCATGTTATTTATATTCTATGAATATAGAGTGTGCAAAAGCTGAAAATGCAAAAAATTTCTATTTTTTAGGTTTTGTATTTCCATGGATTTTTGTTCTTCTCTACATAGATCTGAATATGAAGTATCCTCAAAGGTGCATTATTTGGACGTGTATGAATGAATGTAAATAGTGTACATTCTGGTACTATTATGCCCAAAACATTGAACCATTTAATTTACTGAGTGGTAACTCCTGAATGTAAAGGTTTTGAAGAGGCAATTGCATAAGAGTAGCAAGGGGAGTAAACAACACGGCCTGTATTCCAAAAGTTTAAAAAACCAAAAAAGAAAAATTTTTTAACAATTGATTTAAAAAAAATAAAAAAAATAAAAAAAGTAAAAAATTCTTTAAAATATGATAAAGGTTATTTTTCAAAGTATATAGATATGATAGTTTGTTAGTACAGGAATGTTATGGAATTTGTCTTTTGGGATAATATGACATTTGCATTGCTTTACCATTAGTTAAAAAATAACCGCCTATATACCTCACTATTTCAGAGATAAATATACCGTTCGTTAAACTAACAGTTGTTAAACACCTTTTTGGAATACGGCTACTGTTTTTTTTTTAAGAATGTTGGCACTGTCCAAGAATGTGTGCTATGCAGCTGATTTGAACCAGGAGTACAAATGAAAAGATCTGTAATTGAATAAAGTGAAAGAGTAATTTCACATCTTTTTGTGTCGCCTGCCTTAAGGAGAAACACATAAGGGGATCATTTGTCCCTGTAGGTCTGGTGTTAACTGTACTATCAACATACTTTGATTGATTTAAACCACTTTGGTCACAGGTGCAACATGACATTCCCCCATGGTTGATTAGGTCAAAGGTCACAACCAAGGTCAAAGGTCACTACCAAGGTCAAAGGTCATGTGAGGTCATTGTAAAAATCGGCTGAAAGGTAAAATTAAACCTATTGGAAAAAGGTTGAGTGCAATTGGAACAACTTGGTTTTATGGAGTTTACATGCAATTCCTCATTTGTTTATGAGGTCAAAGGTACATATCAAGGTCAAAGGTCATGTGGCCTCTATCATCACAAACACGACGGCAGCGACACAAGCGGTTACAAGAAAGATGATTTATTTTGGTCAAATCTTTTTATGTACTTCGCATCTGTTGCAAATAGAGATTTTAAAAAACGAACAGAAGTTTACGACCTCTCTGTTTGATCTGAAGTTAGAGGGTAACGTGCACTGTGCGTGTTAGGCAACCCACACGCTGACCTTAGTATTTTGGCAGCATTTATGCACGTCGAAGCGCATATAAAGGCGGCACAATCAAATGCCAGAATAAAGAATAGTTTCATGGTACCCTCTTAATTTCAGATTGAACTGAAGATATTCTTAAAAGTCAGTGTTTTTTAATGTATTCTCAAATGACCATCATTTGTGAAGTCATCTCAAAACCACGACACACACACAGCTGATTATCACCGCAGTGTAAATTCAAGAGCGTAAGGTCCACCGTGTACTCCTAACTCTACTAAAAGGGTACCCTTGATGCAATATTTTTGATGAAGGAGAAGGGCTGTGTGCAGGATTTATTTTTTTGCTTCGTGAGGTGGGACTGAAACGATCGGACCTTTTTTGGTAAAAAAGTGGATCCAACTCCCCTCTAAAATGGTTCTTTTTTGGGGCGGGGGGGACCTGTGAACATTTCATCCCAAAGTGGGAACAGACTTTAAATAAATTTTGTACAGGACCTACAGCTAAAGAATTGCTAAGTTACAAAAACCACTTGAAAGTTTATGCTGCCGATGCCTTTTAATTATGTTTTTAAATGTTTAATTATTTAATGTGCAGATAAAAGCAAATCAAACTTCAAATTTAAAATCTTAAAGCAAAGAAATATACAAAGAGAAATTGTTTTAAAAAGTGATGTTCCTTACACTAAGGGGGAGAAATGGGAAAAAATTAAGAGAAATGGAATACTACAATTGTCAGTCTGGAAAGTTTTCAATACGGGCATGACTTTTATCCATTGCAAAATCTTGATTCTCGTCCGCAAATAGTTTTGAAATTACTACTTAAAGGCAGATTGCAGTTTTGATTTGAGATATATTTTTGTGTGTATTATTTAAAAAATAGTCAACTATAGTTTATGTCATCTTAAGTTGACGGTGACGTCAATGCGTCTTTTATGTTGCGCACCCAGGAATCGCGCGCGCTATGCTAGGAATCAGCACGCATGATACGCACACGATTAAAGGCGGCACGATCGAAAGACGTAGTGGGAATGCAAAAGAATAATACGACGTTCACTTAACTTTAGAGAGACAAAGTATAGAACTAACGATTTTGGTTTTGATTGCAGTAAACATTTTGTATACATAAGAGTGCTGATAGGATGTCTGATAACAAAAATTCCGGATTTTTGAATTTTTATAACAAAGATGTGATTTTCTATATGAAGGACTTTGATTTGGCTTAGCTATTTCATACAGTGATTAGTAATTAGGCGGGGTGAGAGGCAGACGACCCCGGAAAAGCGAAAAAAATTCCTCTATCCAAGATTTTGGTATCAGTTTATGCCAGAGATTCTACACTATAACATATCCAAAATCCGCCAAAAATCCGCTTGGGCGAAAAATTTGTATGAGTATTTGAATATCGCACTCTTTAAAATTTCGTAGGGTAACGTTTTTGTAGAAAAGTTCTATTGCAATGCGGTTGCGCTGATACGCAAAACTTCCACACGCGGACTCACGCGAGCGTTTATTTTCGCGAATTTAAAACCATATAAGAGACTACGCACTATTAGCGTAAGCTATTCACAACACAGTGAATATTATCTCACGAATGGATGAAATCATCAGAAATGAAGGACTATGAGTTGATTTTGAATGGTTATTTTACGATCCCGGGATATTTTCTTAAGTTTATGATTGAATAATTTTTAAAAGCTATATAGTTATTAGGGAAAACATCATGAATAGCACGGATAAATTAAAATATTATAATAAAAGAATTTATTAATTTGATATTTATCTTGAAAAAGAAGAATTTTATAATCCAAGGATACAGAAACAAGAAA
>JAMKCH010037042.1:0-14145 GCA_023653785.1 Ophioderma brevispina
ATAGGAACAGTATAGGGAAAGGGACGGGGAATGATGCAAAGAATCGGCGAAAAGGATGGAGAATGATTGCCAAAAAAATGGAAAGGATAGGAAAGGATGGGAATGCGAATGATGGCAAAGGATAGGAAACGATGGGGAATGATGGCAAAGAGAATAGGAAAGGATTAGGAAGGCGTGGAGAATGATAAGCAAAAATGGGAAAGGTAGGAAAGGATGGGAGAATGTAGCAAAGATTGGGAAGGGAATAGGCAAGGGATGGAGAATTTAGGCAAAGAATGGGAAGGAAAGCGATAGGGAAGGAGGAGAATGATTAGCAAAGGAATAGGAAAGGATGGGTAATTATAGCAAAGAATGGAAAGGATAGGAAAAGGAGGGGAAATGATGGCAAAGAATAGGAAAGGATAGAAAGGATGGAGAATGATGGCAAAGATTGGAAAGGATAGGAAAGGATTGGAAAGGACTGGAAATGATGGCAAAGAAATGGAAAGGATAGGAAAGGATGGAGAATGATGGCCAAGAATGGGAAAGGAATACGAAAGGATGGAGAATGATGGCAAAGAATAGGAACGGATAGAAAGGTGGAGAATGATGGCAAAGAATAGGAAAGGATAGGAAAAGGTGGAGAATGAGCAAAAAGAAAGGGAACGGATTGGGATGATGGCAAAGAAAGAATAGGAAAGGAAGGAAGGATGGAAAGAATGATAACAAAGATGGGAAAGGATAAGGAAGGAAATGATGGAGAATGATAGCAAAGAATAGGAAAGGATGGTAATTTAGGAAAGAATAGGAAAGGACGGGGAATGATGGCAAAGCATAGGAAAGAAGATGGGAAAGGATAGGTAAGGATGGAGAATGATAGAAAAGAATGGGAAAAGATGAGGGAAAGGCTGCGAGATGATCGCAAAGAATAGGAAAGAAAAGAAGGGTAATTATAGGCAAAGAATGGTATAAGGATAGGAAAGGACGGGGCATGATGGCAAAGAATAGGAAAGGATAGGAAAGGATGGAGAATATGGATTGGCAAAGAATAGGGACAAGTTAGGAAAGTGATGCCGAATTGCTATAGAAAGAATGGCAAAGATAGGAAAGGATGGAGGAAGATAGCGCAAAGAATGGGAAGGATAGGAAAGGATGGAGATTTGGAAGCAGAAGAATAGGAAAGGATGGGTAAGGATAGCAAAGGATGGGAAAGGATAGGACAGGATGGAGAATGATAGCAAACAATGGGACAGGATGCTATGTATGTCAAAGAATAGGAAAGGATGGGAATTATAGCAAAGAATGGAAAGGAATAGGAAAGGAAACGCGGAATGATGCAAAAAGAATAGGAAAGGATAGGAAAGGATGGAGATGATGGCACAAGAATAGGAAAGGATGGAGAATGATAGCCAAAGAATGGAAAGGATAGGAAAGAATGGAGAATGATAGACAACGAATAGGAACGGATGGAGAATTGGAGAATGATAGCAAGGATGGGAAAGGATAGGACAGGATGGAGAATGATAGCAAACAATGGGAAAGGATAGGAAGGAGGGAAAGGAAGAAAGAATAGGAAAGGATGGGTAATTATAGAAAAGAAGGGAAAGGATAGGAAAGGACGTTGAATGATGGCAAAGAATAGGAAAGGATAGGAAAGGATGGAGAATGATGCCAAAGAATGGGAACGGATAGGATCGGATTGGAGATGATTAGCAAAGAAGAGGGAAAGGATGGGTAATTTATAGCCAAAAGAATGGGAAAGGATAGGACCAGGACGGGGAATGATGATAAGAAGAAGAATAAAGAAGAGGAAAAGGATAGGAAAGGATGGAGAATGATGGCCAAGAATAGGAAAGATGGAGAATGATGGCAACGAATAGGAGAGGATAGGGGGAATGTGGCAAAGGATAGAAAGGATAGAAAGGATGGAGGAATGATAACAAAGAAAGAATGGGAAAGGATAGGAAAGGCTGGAGAATGATATCAAAGAATAGGAAAGGATGGGTATTATAGGAAAGAATAGAAAGGACGGAATGATGTGGCAAAAGAATGGGAAAGGATAGGTAAGGATGGAGAATGATAGCCAAGAAGAATGGGAAGGTAGGAAGAAAAGGATGGAGAATGATAGCAAGAATAGGAAAGAATGGGTAATTATAGCAAAAGAATGGAAAAGGCTAGGAAAGGACGGGGGAATGAATGATGGCAAAAGAAAGAATAGGAGGATAAGGATAGGAAGGATGGAGAATGATGGCAAAGAATAGGGAAAGATAGGAAATGATGCAGAATGATATAGCAAAGAATGGGAAAGGCTAGGAAAGGATGGAGAATTGATGGCAAAGACATGGGAAGGATAGGAAAGGATGGAGAATGAAGCAAAAAATGGGAAAGGAAGGGAAGGATGGACAATGATAGCAAAGAATGGGAAGGATAGGAAAGGATGGAGAAGAATGATAGCAAGAGAATAGGAAGGATGGGTAAAATTATAGCAAAGAATGGGAAAGGATAGGAAAGGACGGGGAATGATGGCCAAAGAATAGGAAAGGTAGGAAAGGATGGAGAATGATAGCCAAAGAATGGCGAAGGATAGGAAAGGATGGAGAATGAGGCAAAGAATAGGATACGGGATAGGAAAGGATGGAGGAAGTGATCTAGCAAGAATAGGAAAGGAGGGTTTAATTCTAGACAAAGAAGGGAAAGGATAGGAAACGACTGGGAATGATGGCAAAGAGAGGAAAAGGATGGAAACATGATGGCAAAGATATAGGAAAGGATAGGAGAGGGTGGGCGAATGAATGCATAGGAATAGGAAAGGATAGGAAAGGGTGGAGAATGCAAAGAAGGAAAGGATATGGAAAGGATGGAGAATGATAGCAAAGAATGGGAAGGATAGGAAAGGATGGGTTGATTATGCCAAAAAGAATGGGAAAGGATAGGAAAGGACGGGGAATGATGGCAAAGAAGACTGGGAAAGAATAGGAAAAGGATGGAGAATGATAGCAAGGAATAGGAAAGGATGGCGTAATTATCAGCAAAGAATGGGGAAAGGATAGGAAAGGAAGGGGAATTATTATGGCAAAAGAATGAGGAAGGATAGGAAAGGATGGAGAATGATAGCCAAGAATGGGGAAAGATAGGAAAGGATGGAGAATGATAGCCAAGAATGGGAAAGGAAGGAGAATGATAGAAAGGAAGGCAAAGGATAGGAAAGGATGGAGAATGATACAAACGAAGGGGAAAGGATAGGTAAGGATGGAGAATGATAGAAAAGAATGGGGAATGATAGGAAAGGATGGGAGAATGATTACCAAAGCAATAGGAAAGGATGGGTAATTATAGCAAAGAATGGGAAAGGATAGGAAAGGACGGGGGAACTATGGAAAAGAATGGAAAGGGATAGGAAAGGATGGAGAATGATAGCAAATGAATGGGAAAGGATAGGAAAGGATGGAGAATGATAGCAAAGAATGGAAAGGATGGAGGAATGATAGCAAAGGATGGGAAAGGATAGGAAAGGATGGAGAGAAGTAGAAAGAATGGGAACGGAAGGGAAAGGATGGAGAATGATAGCAAAAATAGAAAGGATGGGTAATTATAGCAAAGAAAGGTTAAGGTAGGAAAAGGACGGGATTGATGGCAAAGAATAGGAAAGGATAGGAAAGGATGGAGAATGATGGCAAGGAATAGGAAAAGGATAGGAAATGATTGCAGAATGATAGCAAAAAATGGGAAAGGATTAAAGGATGGGGAATGATGGAAAGAATGGGAAAGTATAGGAAAGGAGTGGAGAATGATAGCAAGAATGGGAAAAGGATAGGTAAAGGATGGAGAATGGATAGCAAAAATGGGAACGGATAGGAAAAGAATGGAGAGAATGATAGCAAAGAATAGGAAAAGGAGTGGGTTAAGGTAATTGATAGCACAGAATGGGAAAGGGATAGGAAGGGACGGGAAAATGATGGCAAAGAATAGGAAAGGATAGGAAGGGGGAGGAGTGATGCAAACAGAATAGGAAAGGTGGGGAAGGATAGCAAAGAAAGGGGAAAGGATAGGAAAGGATGGAGAATGATAGCCAAAGAATAGGAAAGGGTGGAGAATGATAGAAAGGATGGGAACACGGATGTTGTAGGAACAGGATGGAGAATGATAGCCAAACAATGGAAAGGATGGGACTGATAGCAAAGAATAGAAAGGATTGGCTAATTATAGCAAAAGAATGGGAAAGGATAGGAAAAGAAGGAATATGCGCAAAGAATAGGAGGAAATGATGGAAAGGATGGGAGAATGATGGCCAAAATGAATAGGAAAGGATGGAGACTGATATCAAAGAATGGGAAAGGATAGGAAAGGATGGAGAGAGAATGATAGCAAACGAATAGGAAAGGATGGAGAATGATAGCCAAGAAGTATGGGAAGGATAGGGGGAACAGGATGGAGAATGATAGCAAAACAATGGGAAAGGATAGGAAAAGGAGGGAGAATGATAGCAAAGAATAGGAAGGATGGGTAATAGAGCCAAGAATGGGAAAAAAGGTAGGAAAGGAAAAAGGACGCGGAATGATGGCAAAGAATAGGAAAAGGATTGTCTTAAAGGAAAGGGGATGGAGACTGATAGCAAGCATGGGAAAAGGATAGGAAAGGAGGAGAATGATAGAAAAGACGAGGAAAGGCATGGGTAATTATAGCAACGGAATGGGACAGGATGGAAAAGGAGGGAATATGGAAAAAGAATAGGGAAAGGATGGAAGAAAGGAGGAGGAATGATAGCAAAGAATGGGGAAAGAAGGAAAAGGATGAGAAAAATGGATTTTTAAGCCCCCCAAAAAAAAAAAAGGGGGGGGGGGGGGGGTAAAAACACAAATGGGGAAAGGATGGGTAAGGATAGCAAAGGATGGGGAAAGGATAGGACAGGATGGAGAATGATCGCAAAGAATGGGAAAGTGATGAGGAAGGATTGGAGAATGATAGAGAAGAATGGGAAAGGATGGGTAATTATAGCAAAGAAATGTAAAGGATAGGAAAAGACCCGGAGAATGATGGCAAAGAATAGGAAAGGATAGTAAAATGATGGAGAATGATGGCAAGGAATAGGAAAGGATAGGAAATGATGCAGAATGATGCAGAAGATAATGAAAGAATAGGATTTTTGGAAAGGATGGGCTATGATGGCAAAGAATGGGAAAAGGATAGGAAAGGGAGGAGAATGATAGCAAAGAATAGAAAGGATAGGAAGGATGGGGAAAATGTGGCAAAGATAGGAAAGGATGGAGAATGATAGACAAAGAATGGGAAAGGATAGAAAGGATGGAGAATGATTAGCAACGAATAGGAAAGGATGGTTAATTATAGCAAAGAATGTGAAAGGATGTGGAAAGGACGGGGGAAATGATGCAAAGAAAGGGAAAAGGATAGGAAGGATGGAGAATGATAAGGCTTAAGAATGGGAAAGGATAGGAAGGGATGGAAGAATGCTAGCAAAGATAGGAAAAGATGGGTAATTATAGCAAAGAATGGTCAAAGAATAGGAAAGGATGGGTAATTATAGCAAATGAATGGGAAAGGATAGGAAAGGACGAGGAATGGTGGCAAGAATAGGAAAGGATGAGGGAAAGGTGGAGAATGTGGCAAAGACTAGGACAGGCTGGAGAATGATAGCAAAGAATGGGAAAGGATAGGCAAGGATGGAGGAATGATAGCAAATAATAGAAATGATGGGTAATTATAGCAAAGAATGGGAAAGGATAGGAAAGGACGAGGAATGTGCATAGGAATAGGAAAGGATAGGAAAAGGATGGAGAAGATGGCAAAGAATGGGAAAGGATAGGAAAGGATGGGGAAAGATGGCAAAGAATGGGAAGCGATAGGAAAGGATGGGAATGATAGCAAGAATGGGGAAAAAAGGAAGGTCAAGGATGGAGAATATTAGCAAAGAATGGGGGAAAGGATAGAAAGGATGGCGGGAATGATAGCCAAAGAATAGGAAAGGATGGGTAATGATAGCAAATGAATGGGAAAGGATAGGAAAGGACGAGGAATAAATTAGGGCAAAGAATAGGAAAGGATAGGAAAGGATGGAATGATAGAAAAGCATGGGAAAGGATAGGAAAGGATGGGAGATGATAGGAAAGATAGAGAAAGGATGGAGATGATAGCAACGGATGGGAAAGGATAGGAAGGATGGAGAATGATAGCAAAACAATGGGAAAGGATGGAGAACGATAGCAGAGAATAGGAAAGGATGGGTTAATTATAGCAAAGAATGGGAAAGGATAGGAAAGTATGGGGAATGATGGCAAAAGAATAGGAAAGGATAGGAAAGGATGGAGAATGATGCAAAAAGAATAGGAAAGGATGAGAATGATATCAAAAAAGGGACAAGGATGGTAAGGATGGAGAATGATAGAAAGATTAGGAAAGGATGGGAATGGATAGCAAAGGATGGGAAAAGATAGGAAAGGAGGGAGAAATGATAGGCAAACAATGGGAAAGGATAGGAAAGGATGGAGAATGATAGCCAAGAATTAGGAAAGGATGGGTAATTTAGCAAAGAAATGAAAAAGGATAGGAAAGGAACGCGAATGATGGCAAAAGAATAGGAAAGGATAGGACAGGATGGGGAGGAATGATAGCCCAAAGCATGGGATAAGGATTAGAAAGGATGGAGAATGCTAGCAAAGAAGAGGAGAAAGGATGGGTTAATTATAGCCAAAGAATGGGAAAGGATGGAAAGGAATGGGGGAATTATGGCCACAAGAATAGGAAAAGGATGGAGGATGATAGCAAAGAATGGGAAAAGGATAGGAAAGGATGGAGAATTATAGCAAAGAATATGAAATGATAGGGTATTAATTATAGCAAAGAATGGGAAAGGATAGGAAAGGGAGGAGAATGGGAATGATGGCAAAAGAATAGGAAAGGATAGGAAAGGATGGGAAAGGTGGAGAATGATGGCAAAGAGATTGGGAAAAGGATAGGAAAGGATGGGCTATGATGGCAAAGAATGGGAAAGGAGAGTAAAAGGATGGGAATGATAGCAAAGAATGGGAAAGGATAGGTAAGGATGGAGAATGATAGCCAAGGAATGGGGACAGGATAGGAAAGGATGAGCATGATATCAAAGAATAGGAAAGGATGGTTAATTATAGCAAAGAAAATGGGAAAGGATAGGAAAAAAAAAAAAAAAAGGACGGGGATTATGGCAAAGAATAGGAAAGGATAGGAAAGGATGGACGAAATGATAGCAAAGAAGGGGAAAAGAGATAGGAGTGGGAAGGATGGGAAAGGATAGCAAAGGAATGGGAAAGGATGGAGAATGATAGCCAAAGGAGTGGGAAAGGATAGGAACGGATGGAGAATGATAGCAAAGAATGGGAAGGGATGGAAAGGATGGAGGAATGATAGCCAAGAATAGGAAAGGATGGTTAATTATAGCAAAGAATGTGAAAGGATAGAAACGCCGGGGAATGATGGCCCAAAGACGATCGGAAAGGATAGGACGGATGGAGAATGCTGGCAAGGAAAGGAAAGGATAGAAATTGATGGCAGAATGATAGCAAAGAAATGGGAAAGGAATAGGAAAGGATGGGGAATGATGTGGCAAGAATGGGAAAAGTATAGGAAGGTGGCGAATTAGCAAAAGAATGGAAAGGATAGGTTAAGGATGGAGCAATGATAGCAAAAAATGGGGGAAAAGGATAGGAAAGGCTGGAGAATGATATCAAAGAATAGGAAAGGATGGGTAAGGATTGGGTTTAAAAAAAAAAAAATTTTGTCGCAAAGAATGGGAACGGAGAGGAAAGGAGGGGGAACATGATGGCAAAATGAATAGGAAAAGGATAGGAAAGGGTGGAGAATGGTGGCAAAGAAAGAAAAGGAAAGGATGGAGAATGATAGCCAAAGGAATGGGACAGGATAGGAAAAGGATGGAGAATTAGCAAAGAAGAAGGAAAGGGATGGGGGGAGAATGATAGCAAAGGATGGGGAAGGATAGGACAGATGGAGAAAGATAGCAAACAATGGGGAAACGAGGAGAAATGATAGCAAGAATAGGAACGGATGGGTAATTTAGCAACGGAATGGGAAAGGATAGGAAAGAACGGGGAAGAACGGGGAATGATGGCAAAAGAATAGGAACGGATAGGAAAGGATGGAGGAAGATTGGCAAAGAAAGGGAAAGGATGGAGAATGAATCAAAGAATGGGAAGGATAGGAAAGGATGGAGAATGATAGCAAAGAATAGGAAAGGATGGAGAGGAAAGGATGGAGAATGATAGCAAAGGAGGGGGAAAGGTAGGACAGGATAGGAGAATGAATAGCAAAGAATGGGAAAGGGATAGGAAAGGACGGAGAAAGAAGGCAAAGAATAGGAAAGATGGGTAATTATAGCAAAGAATGGGAAAAGGATGAGGAAAGAGCGGAATGTGGCAAGAAGAATAGGAAAGGATAGGAAAGGATGGAGAATGATAGCAATGAATGAGAAAGGATAGGAAAAGGATCCCGGGAATGATGGCAAAAGGAATTTGGGAAGGCTAAGGAAAGGATGGAGAATGATAGCCAAGAAATAGGAAGGTAGGAAAGGATGGTGATAGCCAAGAATAGGAAAGGATGGTAATTATATTTCAATAATGGGAAGGATAGTAAAAACTGACGGTAATTTGGCAAATAATAGGAAAGGATAGGAAAGGATGGAGCAGATGGCAAAGTATAGGAAGAATAGGAAAAGGATGGAGAATGATGGATTGCAATAATAGGAAGGAATTCAGAATGATATTCAAGAATGGGAAAGGATCGGAAAGGATGGTGAATGATAGCAAGAACAGGGAAAGGATGGAAAAGGATGGAGAATGATAGGTAACAAGAATGGGAAGGATAGAAAGGAGGAATTATAGCAAAGAATGGAACGGATTGGTAATTATAGCAAGAATGGGAAAGGATAGAAAGGACGGGAATGAGGGCAAAGAATAAAGAAAGGATAGGTAAAGGATTGAGAATGATAGCAAAGAATGGGAAAGAAAGGAAAGGATGGGGAATGACAGAAAGAATGGGAAAGGATAGGAAAGGATGCGGAATGAAATAGCAAAGATTGGAAGAGGATATACAGGATGGAGAATGATAGCAAAGATAGGAAAGGATAGGAAGGATAGTGAATGATAGGCATAAGAAGGCAAGGAATGGGTAATTATAAGCAAGAATGGAAAGGATGGAAGGGATGGGGAATGATGGCAAAGAAATAGGCAGGATGCCACTGTAGCAAAGATGGCTAATAATGGAAAAGGATGGGGAATGATAGCACATAATGGGAAAGGATATGGAATGATGCGGAATGATGTCAAAAGAATAGGAAGGATGGAGAATGATAGAAAAGAATAGTAAAGGATGGGTAATTATAGCAAGAATGGGAAAGGATAGTAAAGGATGCGGAATTATGCAACGATGGGAAAGGAAGTAAGGATGGAGAATAATATAAAGAATGGGAAATAAGGATGGGGAATGATAGTAAAGAATAGGAAGGAATTAAAGGATGGGGACTGAATTGGCAAATAATGGGAAAGGATATTACAAGTATGGATAATGATCGCAAAGAATAGGAAATGATAGAAAGGATAGTAGAATGATCGCAAAGAATAGGTACAGTAGTGGAGATTGATGTCAAAGAATGGGAAAGGAAGGAAAGGATGGAATGATGGCAAAGAATAGAAAGGAAGGAAAGGATGCAGAATGATAGCAAAGAATGGGAAATGATATGAAAGGATTCGGCGTGATACATACATACATATACATCATACATACTATATTTATAACGCCCTTTACACTTTTCAAGGCAGTACAAACTAATGCACAAAGGCATCAAAGTAAGACAACAGACGCAATGAATGTGTGACTGAACATTACCATTAAGAGAACAGGTCAGTTTTTAACCTTGTTTTAAAGACCACGAGAGATGGTGCTTCTCTTACAAAAATTGGGTAGAGTGGTTCCAAAGCCGTGGCCTGCCACAGAAGAGGCTTTGTCCCCATGACTCTGTTGTTTTGGACCATGTAAACGAGTACAATCTGAAAAGAACTGAGATTTATGGTGATGAGATCTTCATGACAATGTCTACAAATCATAACATGTTAAAAGATACTCTGGAGCAGACCCATAAATGCAAGAGTAAATGAAAACAATAATTTGGAAATTGATACGTTTTCAACAGGACAGCCATTGAGCCTGGCCAGTAGGGAGTTTATGTGCTCACAGCCCTTTTGGCGCCATCAGACCAGACGTGCAGCCTTATTCTGAATACGCTTAAGTTGTTTCATCGTAGCGTCTGTGGATACCAAAAAGCAGTCGAGTTTGCCATAGTCACAAGGCTGATGTGATTAATTCCCGGACCGATATATGACAACTGAATCCCCGTAATCAAGATACCTTCTTTGCGAGCAATATCCTAAGATTAATAGGTATTTAGAGACGGCATCAAGACCCTACCTACCAGTCATGGAGCTATTGCTATCCATGATAACACCAAGATTACGCACCGTGGTCGACTGGTACTTATGACGACTGTGGTCACTTAAGTTTCCAAGAGTCTGAATCTTCGTTGTGCGGTGAGCCAACCAACCATAAACTACTCAATTTTTACCATGTTCAGTTTTACTTATTTTATGCCTCCATTTTTTGATAATCAATGATCCTATTCTCAGCTGTGTTCTGATGGCAGTGAAGATGACGTTTGGTTTGCTATGGGTTATAGGATTGTGAAAATTTGAGTGTCATCCGCATAGGATGTGGAAAGCAAGATTGTGCCTACGGATGAGAACCAACAGGGAGAATTTAATGGTGAAAGAGAGAGGCCCCATAATAGAACCCTGGGGCAGGCCGCAGTCAAGGACAATCGCAGAGAATTTTAATCATCAATGTTGACACGACTATGACGGTCTTACCTGTCAGGATTTAAAAAAACCATTCAAGTGGTGGGCCAGAAAGCCAAGTAAAGTACACAGAAGATCTGTGAATGGAGAGTATTGTACGGGTCAATTGTATCAAATGCTTCCTGTAATTCTAGCATTACTAAAAGCACAACTTGGTTGTTATCAAGCTCCTGCAGCAGGTCTCCTGTTAACTTAAGTCATGGGCACTTTCTGTGCTGGGACCTCTGTCGGTAGGGCAGACTGCTGGCCTTCATTAAGCCCATGTTGGACACATAGTCGTTAAACCCTTGAAGCCACAATACTCTCATCACTTTGGCAACAAACTGGATGTTAGATATAGGGGCCTGGTAGTTTCTTAGTACATTTGGGTCGAGAGATAACTTTTTGAGGATGGGGCGTAACATAGCATTTTATTTCACAGGGAAATACACCTTAAAGAACATAGATGCATTCAACAAGACGTGTTCACATGATGGTGTGACAAGAGGGCAGGTTTCTGCTTCAAAAACAGCAAGTTGGAAGCGCATCAGGTGTACAAGTCTTAACTTTGGAAGTTTACTTATTACAACCTTCACTTCAAAATCGATCGACGCTGCTTCCAAAAGCAGTTAACCTTGTGCGTTGTCTCGCCTATGTTATCATCATGTTGATCACGGAAAATACATAAAACTATTACCATCCCATACAAGCCACTACGGATGGTGTCCATTTTACTCTTAAAGAAATTTGCAAACTTATTGCTTAAAACATCATCAGATCTATACACAGGCAAAGATTTTGCAGACTTTCCTCAGAAAAGATTATTACATTCGAAAAACGATCTTTACTGTTTCCATTTACTACCCTGGTTTGAAGAAGTCATTCTTTGCTTGGAGCAATCAATCATTGACCAAATGCAACTGATTGGAGATAATAGTCTGCACGGTCATCAACAGATCTAGATTTTCTTTCTTCATGTTTCCATCGCAGCGCCTACGCACACGTCTAGCAGCAAAAATTTCTTCAGTGAACCAAGGTAGATCGTAGCGAACAGATTTGTTGTCAATGCAGACAAAAGGAGGTCTAAATGGTCAAGAACGTCATTACATGCACTATGTATAGACTTGTAAAGCCTTACCAACTCATTTAAGCTCAGTAGAAACAGGAATGTTGTCCCCAATTATCTTGACTGAACTTAGTACTGAAAGTTTCAGCAAATCAAATCCGGTAATACTCCTTTTGGTACAACACACTTTCTTAGGAGTTGGTTTCTCATAAGCAAGAGTACATTTGATGATATCATGGTCTGACATTAAACCTCTTCAACATCATGGTGAACATTGTATGATCAATAATCCATCAACCGAGTTTCAAGAGATCAGAGTATTACCTGAAATATATGTATGGATTTTGTTACAATTTGTTGAGACCAGCACAAAATAAGGAATTCCTGAAATTGGCGACTAGTGTCAATTTTTAATCTTTGTTACTGAATATAATACACCAAAAAATCAAACATCTTATTAGGCATAGTGGGAGATATGGATCAAATTGTTCAAATTCATTAATGACAATATAGCAAGATGGAAAGGATATGAAAGGATGGGGAATGAGAGCAAGATTCGTAAGATGGAAAGTATGGAGAATGCTAGCAAGAAGAGGAAAGGTATGCAGAATGATCTAGCAAGAGAATGGCAACAAAGAATAGGAAAGGATGCGGGAATTAATAGTCAAAGAATGTGGGAAATGATGGGAAGGATGCGAATGATAGCAAGAATGGAAAGGATCGGAAAGGATGGGGAATGATGGCAAAGAATGGAAAGGATACGGAAAGGATGGAGAATGATAGCAAAGAATAGGAAAAGGAGGTGAATGAGGTAGCAAAGAATAGGAAATGATGGGTAATTATAGCAAGAATGGAAAAGAGATAGGAAAGGACGGTGAATGATGGCAAAGAATACGTAAAATGATAGGAAAGGAGGGCGAATGATGGCAAAGAAGGGAAAGGAAGGAAAGGATCAGAATGATAGCAAAAAATGGGAAGGATGCGGAATGATAGGAAAGAATAAGAAATGATAGCAAAGAATTGGAAATATAGGCAATGATGCGGAATGATAGCCAAGAATGGGACTGATAGGAAAGGGATGGGGCAAATGATGGCAAAGAATGGGAAAAGATAGAAAATGGTGAATGATAGCAAAGAGCTGCAAGAGATAGGAAAGGCTACGAAAGGATGGGAATGATCATAGCAAGACTAGGCCAAGGATGGGTAATATAAGCAAGAATTGGAAAGGATAGGAAAGACCGGGGAATGATGGCAAAGATAGGAAAGGATAGTAAGGATTGGATTATAGCAAATAATGGGAAAAATGGGCTAATAGAACGGAGGGGAATGACAGCCAAGATAGGGAAAGGCTATTAAAGGATGCGGAATGATAGCAAAGAATGGAAAGAGAGGAAATGATGGAGAATGATAGCACAGAATAGAAAGGATGGAAAGGATAGTGAATGATAGCAAAGCATAGGTAAAGGATGGGTAAATAGCAAGAATGGGAAAGGATAGAAAAGAAGGAAAGGAGGGGAAGGATGGCAAAGAATAGTAAAGGATGGAGAATGATAGCCAAGAATGGGAAGAATAGGAAAGGATGGGGAATGATCGCGAATAATGGGAAAGGATAGGGAAGGATGCGGAATGATAGTAAAGAATGGGAAATAAGATGGGGAATGATGCAAAAGATAGGAAATGATTAAAGGATGGGGATGATGGCAAAGAATGGGAAAGGATAGGAAGGATGGAGAATGATATCAAATAATAGAAAGGATAGGAGGAATGGAGAATGATAGCAAAGAATAGGAAAGGAATGGGTAAGTTAATAGCAAAGAATGGAACGGATAGAAAGGATGGAAAATATGGGGGCAAAGAATAGGAAAGGATAGAAAGGATGCAGAATGATAGCAAAGAATAGAAAGGATAGGAAAGGATGCCGGAATGATAGCAACGAATGGGAAGGATAGGAAAGGATGGGGAATGATAGCAACGATACGGAAGGATAGGAAAAGAGCTGGGATAATCTAGCAAAGCAAAGGAAAGGATGCAGAATGATATAGCAAAGAATGGAAAGAATAGGAAAGGATGGGGAATGATAGCAAAGAATGGGAAAGGATAGGAAGGATGCGGAAGATAGCAAAGAATGAGAAGGATGGAAGGATGGAGGAATGATGGCAAAGAATGGGAAAGGATAGGAAAGGATGGGGAATGATAGCAAAGAATAGGAAA